>SMLS01060722.1:0-20391 GCA_004785975.1 Popillia japonica
AAAAAAAGAACAAATTAAAGTTGGTATTAATAGCGCTCCATTAAAATTTACTGCAAATTTGTTCCAGCTCTGATATGTTAAAATTGCCAATCCAATTAAGCCGAAATTGTAGCCGGCAATCGCTTTGCGAGATTAATTCGATTTTTGCTTTTGCTTTCAGAGAATCCTGTCGTTTTAGTCTTAATTTGATTAATGGACGAAAATGCTTTAATTTGATTGGAACCCGGCAGCTACTGCAATTTCGGTCTGTCGTCTACGAAAGGCGTTCTACTAGAATTGATGGGAATCGAATGGGAGGAGAATTCTGGGATTCTGGTAAATGAACGTCGTAATATAACCAGTAGGTTGGTTAGTTGTACATTTAAAACAATTAATAAGTCCCCAAATTCTGACTTTCCGAATTATTACTTGAGCTTAAAGTTCTGTGGAATTATTATTACCAACGCACATACATATATTTACATATATACTAAAAATCCTGCTGCCATTGTGTATAGTGTGAGAAACATCTGCCCAGAATGAACCAAGTCAATTATCTGCAGGTACAACGGTGCATTCTATATAGTATTACGCCAGCACAGCTTTATCCTGATAAAAGTAAACAAGCAGTCTGCAAACTGTATTCCACTTGTAACAAGTAGACCGCGTTAGATATGCTGCATAAGCTGAGTAAGTAAACACAGTAGCGGTTTTGTAAATTTCCATTTTTGCAGGTAACAAACTGGTATTGAAATACATACGCAACTGTTGTTAATTATGCAAACATTACTTCTTATGCAGATCATGTTATTTCATTTATTGTTTCTGAGTAAGTAAAAAAAGAACTTGTAGATTGTACACACAAATTCAAATTATTAGAACTAATTACAGCAGAAAGCTAGTCATGTGGTACAACTCTTGATTTGAGTCATTGTACATTATTTGTACTAAACCGGTATTTTTATATTCCCAGAAGAAGCTAGCTCATTGATGACAATAGAGATTTCTCCATTGTGTCAAAGCATGATTTTGACGACCAGGATTTATTGCTAGCGTCTGCATATCAGCTCTTTCTTGATAGATACAACCTTTATGATGTACAAGAAAATCAGATTTTTTTTCTTAAATGGCAGCCTTTTTTATGGCCAACTAATAGCCGTTAAATAGCAGCACTAAAAGCTCTAAAGGCACTTATCTTTGCGTCGAAGCTAACTTGAAACTGCAGATTTACCTTCAAAGTTCTGGCGCAAGAAAACATTCTTGATGCGGGTATCACGATATTGGGGATATAAGAACCCGAAAACCATTCTGTAAAATTACGAAAATCCTACTCATCTACAGTGGAACACCAATCAAAAAGCCTCACACTGCTTCCATATCTCAAAACTAAGACTCACTTTTACAACCATTATAGCCAAATCTCTGCAGGACCTCAACAAAGATACCTTAGAACCATCACAGTTTTATTTCCTGAATGTGACCCTCTAAGGTATCACCTAAAGAAGATAAAAAGTGTCGCCACCGATATTTGCTGATTTTGTTCTGAACACATAGAAACAAAATAGCCATTGGTACCACCACACGGAACAGGCCCGTTTAAATCTAGCTGAGAGAGAATGCCGTAGTCGCCAAGAAGATTCTAAACTAAAGTTTGAAACTCAATTGCGACTAAAACATTAAAGACACTTACAATAGTTCTCAAGCAGCCAACTAGTTGTCCCACCCACCAATAATTGAATCTAAGCTGTGACGACAAACTATTTTACTTTTCTATTTTCATAAAGAAAGAGGCTGAGACTCACAAAGAGATATGTGAGGTTTACGGTGTTGATTATTTAGCAGAAGGCACATGTCAAAATTGGTTTAAAAAATTTCGTTCTCGAGATTTTTCCCTTAAAGATAGTCAACGAATTATCACTGGCGATGAAAACTGGTTCGCTTACAATAACATTAATAGAAAAAAGCATGATGACCTTCTAGCTGTCAGTTTACTGAACAGTTAATTTCTTCGTATAGAAAAAAGTTGAGGTTTATTGCAATTCCGTTTAAAAAATCGATATTACTCTCTTGCCAACGCTGCAAACTCGAGCACTTATCTCACTATCGCTTATATTGATTCCACAGTTGGATTTTTGAAGACAGAGGGAAGTCTAATTTTGTGCAAAGCATCCATCTCTCCATATGCTTCCTACTAACAGCTGGTCTTCAGCATAGCTATTGAAAAGTGGTTTAGGTACCAAATTTTGGGCAATTTTAAATTTAATCTAACTCTCACAACAAAACCATGAATAAGTAGTAACCAATGCTTTCAAATTTTATAGTTTTATACATCAACTCAAGAAAATTAAATAAATAAAATTATATAATAGATATATAATCTTCCTACGTCCTTTTTGTTATTTTTTTTTTGAATGAAACACATTTGTGATTTTAATAAATTTATTATAATCCATACAAACTCTTAATTAACAAAAATTTTCTATCAGTAAAACAAATCTGTATATACGAATCTATAATTAATTTATTTAATTTTGATGTGGAAAATTATATATCTATAAATCTAATATACAAATGCGAACAAAACAATTACTACATCCAGATTCATTTTACCATATTAAAAACATCTTAACTTCTACGTTTACACTTAAGACTTGATCCATCAACAGACATCCATACTACGCTTTTGGCGATTACTCACTATTACAAACAAAACAGAATTTAATTATTCTATATATTATATCCGTTATTATATTATCTATGTGGCTTGTTTTAGTAGTACAATACGCGCTAGAGCTTTCTCCTCTGCATCTCCTTCTTCAAAGACAACACGAAAATACTTCTAATGCTCCACTTTGACGACACAATCGGATCAAATTAAAGAGACCACGTGGCCTTTGAATCCCCGCCTCGAATAAAAGGAAACCTGACTGATACTGCGTCACGCACACAAATTCAACCCCCCGCATACGTAAGTGATTTATACAGGTTTTGTATATAGTGAAGGGATGGTAGCGTCGAGGGTTTTAACTCGAGGTGGAACACCGTTGATTTTCAACCTCTGCTCTCTCCGATATCGAGTAAATCACTTTACTACTGCGTTCCGCCCCTACGAAACCGCCGGCCGCCACTTTTTCATCCCCTTTCGGCGAATTACACTGATAGAACAGCTCGCACAGTTCGTAACACACAAAACACATGCCCAGTATGATAAAAGTTTCCATTCCTTTTTAAACGCGTCGGATTAATTTGATTATCCAGACGGCACGACGGTTACCGCATGCAATGCACGAACTTCCATGTGGATAAATTTGCATAGGGTAAGTCAACGATCTAGTGTTGTTCGTTTAACCCTTACACGTCAATTCGATTTAAATTGGTACGCAACTCTAATGATTTTTTAAATAAAACAGCCTGTATATAAGTATGTAGGTGCAATACAACCATAAATCTAATAATGGTACACTTGATAAACCTACTTGATTCAAAGATACATTGATAAAATCCTAAAAGAATCTAGGACTACAGTTTTGCAAAATTCATCAAAAGAGGAGGTTGGGCTTCAAGAATATTTGAAGCCCAGCCAAAAAATTATGGGGTATGACTGCTACTTGTAAGGAAGACGACCCTTCAAACCCAATTGCTTAAAGCCGATGTGGTCCACAGTAGCGATTTAGTTTTCATTCTCTTAATAGCAGTAGGGTCTTTAATTTTCTCCTAGAATCAAGTCTTCAATGGGTAAAAAGGCATCTAGTCAGTATCAGCAAGACCTCATTACAATTTTTGCTTATCCAGGAAGCTATTCCATTTCAATTTTAGACTAGATCAAAAACAGATGAGTCATTACTTAAACAATATATCCAAGCAAGCCTTTATGGGAATTATAGCTTTAATAATGTATGAAAATAGGCAATTGGAAGAAGGTACTGGAAGAAGCCTTCATGGTTTCTTCCAGTGTTGGGGCAAGCTCTGTAATAAAGTAGTTTCCATGATGGGGCAGCACCACCCCTAGTGTATTGGACTTTATCTGTACCTTCCTTGAACTAGATTTCGGTATCCTCTTAGGAAAATCATAACTCGTGCCAGTTTTCCATCATAATTGCCTCCTCTTTCTTAGAATTGTCATTAAATTCTGCAGCACTACCACGTAGAATAAGTGGGGAATAAGGCTAGAAAAGGAAAGCCCGTCTTCAGCTGGAGACCTCTTTCTTCTGTCAAATTTGTCGTTTGGCACACCATTCTATGGTCTTACACGAAATTTCCACAAATTTGACCAAATTTTAGAGAATACTTTGTAATTTTTGCATTGGGATCATACAAATAACAGATTATTGTTCTCATAACAAATCCACAAGTGCAGGTATTCAGAAAATTGTAAATCTGAACGAATTGTAAGTTTCTCCAGAGCCGAGAAGCCAAACATAAGCTCAGTCTTTGAAAAAATGTGTTTGGCAATTCCTCACAATGATGTATCAACTGTTAAAGCTCACCTTCCTTGATATCCTTTCCACGATTACAGACCTCTTATTGGGAAATTAGGTTGGTTCAGAAATGTTTAAAACTAAACCAGCTACAAGTTTGTTCAGCATCAAGAATTCAGGGAAAACTACAGCTCTTCGAAAAATGTTTTTGGCAACTCTTCATTATGATATATCAACAACTAGAGTCCATTTTCTTTAATATCCTTTTGAGGATTACACGCCTCTTATTTGGAAATAGGGTTGGTTCAGAAAATTGTAAAATTGAACCAACTACAAAAGCTAGCTATAACTCTTAAAAAATCTTTTTGGCAACTCTGCACAATGATATATCGACCAATCAAAGTTTAGCAAACTGTCCAACAGAACCAATTCCAAGCTTCTACAGAATCTAGAATTCAAACAAAACTGCAACTCTTCAGAAGCTCTGTTTTGGCAACTTTGCATTATGATGTCAACCGCTAAAGCCCATCTGCCTTGATACCTGTTTGAGCATTATGGGCCTTACTCGGAAATAGGACTGGTTTAAAAAACTGTCTAACGAAACCAAGTAGAAGCTGCTACAGAATCCAGAATTCAAACCCAACTGCAGCTTTTTGAAAAATCTTTTTGGCGACTCTACACACTAATGTATGAATTATTAGAGCCCATCTTCCTCAGTCTGCTTTTGAGGCTTATCCACCTCTTATTGTAAATAAGGATGGCTTCAAATTTTTCCGACAAATTTATTATTTGATTGAACTGCTGACTTAGGAATGCGACTAGATTTTGCAATATCTCCAATACATTCTTGATGCTTAAAAATAAAATTTAAATTCTTTCTTTAATTTTGAAATCAATTAATTATAAATTACCTAACCTCGATCAGAACTACAAAATCCTTAACCTCACTTCGTCAAAATTGTAACATAATGAAAGAAAAATTTCACAAAATAATCTCAAAGTTGATTTTCAGGATACACTCTCAGAATTTGGACCAATCAAATTAGAAATGCCCGCAATACAATTAAAATAAACTGGTGATGCATGCCACGTAGCCGTACCAACGAGTAACGCCCATCAATTCGTCATTCTTCAAGTAGTGCTTCTTTCTAAATAATTCCAGTCTTAATAGACGCAAGCAATTCCTACATTAAATTAATATACAGGCTATTTTATTTAACCAACTTTGTGTACTACCTTCTAAAGATATTTTCAAATCTCACACTAACTCCAAAAACAATTTCGTCCTTGCTTTCAATTATTTTTCTGACTACATTGACATGTAAGGATCAATCAAAACTGGTTATAGATCGTAAACTCACCCAGAGTAATTCAAACGAGAATTACGAACACGTGTGTCACACGACCAACGTCAGTAACCGCATTCACTCCTTAAAAACCTCAAACGCTAACCGGTTACTAAATCACTCGCGTTTACAAACTCATTTCTAAACGGTATCGCTCAGAAGCAATAGCGGGTCTACGACGTACGAGAATCCCAAGATAATATCTCGCTATCCTTCCGTAAAGGACGTCGTGTCCTGCAAGGACATCGGCAGACTGCAGGAGCGGTCCAGGCGCCAGACTCCAGATCCTAGTCGACTCTGTACGAACGCATGCGAACGAAATATTCGCTCGCATTGCTCTCCCTGTTCTACACACGGTAGGTACGGCACACGTTCACTATGTGTGCACACGTCAAACAAATACATACAAGAAAAAATGCACGACGCCACACACGCGAACGTAAAGGAAGCATCCTGAGGTGAACAGGGGATATGGGGGGATGCTCGAAGCAACCGCGTCGCACACTTTTGCGTGTAATTAATGGAGGTGGCAACGACTTCGACGATGGCAGCTCCTTTTACATGAAGGGGATGCGAACGAAACAGAAGCTAAAGGAGTGAGATGTTAAGAAGGGAAAAAAGAAGCATCTTTAATAAATTTCGCGAAGGCGTAAATTTTCATGGCCTTTTTGCCTCGTAAAAATATGTAGCCGAGCATCATCTACGTATATGAGTGGTTGTCTTCACACGAGTATGTTAAGAAAGAGAGTTCACTACTAATAGAAGTATTGAATTATGTACTTCGTTCTGAGTGATTTACATTTTTATGATTCTATTTCTGTGCCCAAAATGGTGGTTATAACTGAAACTATAGTAGAGTGTCCAAATATTGGTATTACATATTGCCAAAGGTTGTTAAGATCAAGAGTGTAACGACCAACTTGATGGTTCCTTTATTACAAATTAAAACTTCAGAAGTTTTCAGAAGCGAGTAATGACGATGTATGAACAAACTCCAATTCCAACGCATATGTGGCCACGCCATTGAAGAAATCCAAAAAATGGACTTGCATGACAGAGGATGAAGTGAAAAAATGTCTGAGTCTGAGGGCTATTTGGTAGCTACTGTCCAACTCCCCAATATATGTATTAGCAATGAAGTACAGAAGAAGGCTGTACTATGATCCTGTTTTGGCCAAAACCATATCAAAAAGCCTAGTTACCAAAGATAGTTTGTGGAGGCCTCTTACAATTTAGGAAGTGCATAAAGCTGCTACCATTATTTTCTGTTAGAATAGAATACTCAACAAGAGGGAAATGCAAGTCTGCATATATCTACAGAATATTCGTTGAAGCAAGGAACCTTCATATGCTGGAATAAAAGCAATCTCTAATTTCTTCCTTATGAACCAAAATAAGCTGGCAGCCATGTGAAAACTAGAAGATTGGTTCAAATTGTACTTCAACCCTGAACATGGTTCTACGCCAGCTTAACATGAAGTCAAAGCGAACTTAGACTAGGCGAAAAGCAAGTTTTATTAGATCAGAAATCAAATTAGTCCAAGTTGAAACCAATTCAAGAAAAAGTCGGTCTAAGTTAAGACCACTTTACTAACAAAACAGTCTAAGTAGCTACAATCTCGAAATCAAGCCAGCCCGAGTTAAGACCATCTCACAAACAGTACAGTCTAAGTTAATACCATCTGTAAAGCAAGTTAGCCTCTGGTTGGAGAGGCAAAGTAGTTCGATCAAGAAATGGGAGGATTTTGTAAGTGCTTATAAGAAAACATTTATCCACACTGAGAGTTTGCCGATTAAATGGAAAAAAATGGCGGATTGAGTTCAACAAAGGCATGAATCCACAAGTGCTTATTTCCATGAAAAGGTGAAATATTGCTGGGATGTGGGGCTAACTTTAGAAGACACACAGGATCAAATAGTGATCGGAATGTGGAATAGGGAGGTTTGTTCTGTAATAACAGCCATTAAGCATTCTAACCTACATGACCTCCTGCACGAAATGATCAAGCAAGAAAGCTTAATTGCTGAGAGACAAGAACGAATTAAGGAAAGTATTGAGAGAAAAGACAAACACAAATTAGAAACAAGACAAGGAGAGAAAGAAGAAAATTGTAACTACACTCCGAATGCAGATAGGGACAAGCCAGAAAATAAGACAAAGAAATATCCATATACCAGATTATCTCCCCGGAATAAAGAAGGTAAACCACTTTGTTTTGTATGCAAGCGTTATGGGCACGTCTCAAAACATTGCCAGCAACATATTCAGAATCAGCAGATGGTTGGTAAACATGAAGCATGCGTAGAAGTAGACGAAGCTAACGCCGTGACCGAGATGTTTGTGGTACCTGACCAGGTTCAACAAATCCCTCTGCTTATTGGGCAAACATTTACGGAACAAAGGCATGTAACCACTGTTCGGCAAAGAAACACTTTACGTTTATTTAATGAGCCAATGACGAATAAAGACAAAGAGGACGGCGACGACTTGAGGGCAATGAATAGCCCAAATTTACCTAAGGCTACTGTTAGCTTATGAGCCAAATATTCTGTTGTAATTCCCCGAAATCATGTAGGGTTTGTTACATTGATCACTGATTCCGAAATAACAAATGATTTGTTTGTTGAGGCCCATATAACAACTGACAGAATTATATCCATATGTATACTGAGACCTGATAGAAACAATGAAGTGCAAATTCCAAACAATTCGACGCTAACGGACATAAAAATAGATAGAGAAGAGACGATCATCAGGGCGGAGAAATGCGACGAAAACTCACACGAAGATGGAACTATTATGGAAGTCTTAGACGTGGAAGTGCGAGAAAACTGTGCAGATCGAACGAAGAAGATTTTAACTTCATGCGACATAGGAACTGAACTCAATATTTCGCAGAGAAAAGACCTGGAAGCATTGGCGACAAGGTATCCGACATGCTTTGCTTTAGACGTAAAAGAACTTGGATGTTATTCTGAGATGCCAGTGCGAATTGAGTTAACAAGTGAAGAAAAGGTAACCTGTAGATCATATAGATTGGCCCCTTATGAAAGACTAAAGTTGAGAGAACAAATTGAAGAGTTGAAAATAGCCGGTATCGTTGAGAACTCGTGTTCAGAATGTGCTAGTCGTATACTCATAGTGCGAGAGAAGAATGGCGAAAAACGAATTTGCATAGATTATAGAAGACTGAACAGTATTGGGAAGAAGGGCAAGTACCCATTACCATTAGTGGATGACCAATTATCTGAAGTCGGGCTATTATTAGATGCCACCAGAACAAGAATCACGAGATAAAACCACTTTTGTAATTCCCGACGGCCGCTGCCAATTTACACGTTTACCATTTGGGATAGTAAATGGACCAGCAGTTTTCCAGAGGATGATAAACAGCTGAGACCTCTAAGGTTTGCGGTAGTGATGGCTTTTATGGATGACTTGCTGATTCCGAGTGAGAGTATTGAAGAAGGACTGCAAAATCTGGAGGAAGTGCTAAAGGTCCTGCAGAAGGCAAGGCTTACTTTGAAGCCGAATAAATGCTCTTTAGTTTGTACGCAGATAAAGTATCTAGGGTTTAACATTGAAGCTGGGGGAATACAATCCGGATCCAGAAAGGATAAATGTATCAGAGATTTTCGTGAACCTGAAAGCATTTATCAAGTACGTCAATTTTTGGGAATGACTTCATACTTTAGAAGATTTATAAGAGATCATAGCCTGACGGCAAAACCCTTGACAAACCTATTGAGGAAAAATGGAATGTGGACCCGGGGTCAGAAGGAGCAAGAAGCGTTTGATACACTGAAGCGGAAACTATGTGAAAATCCAGTTCTAATGTTCTACTCTCAATATGCTCCTATAGAAGTACACACCGACGCGTGTAAAAATGGGTTAGGCGGAGTTCTGCTACAAAGCAACCAGAACGGACAATGCCGTCCAGTTAGTGTGTTAGCAGGCAGACAACCAAGGAAGAAGCCAGATACCGCTCTACGGAGACTTTGGCGATGGTGTCGGCATGTGAAAGATTTCACTCGTAATTGATTGGGAGACATTTTAAAGTCGTAACAGACTGCACAGCAGTACGAAGCACATTTTCTAAAAGAGATCTTGTTCCAAGAATAGGCCGATGGTGGTTAAAGATGCTAGAATTCTAATTTGAAGTGGAGCATCGGTCAGCTGTCGATGGATTATCACGAACTCCGTTCCCACAGGAAGAGGAAACTAAATGCGTAGAAGGGATACAGCTCTTGACCATAGAGTAGGGAAAAGAAGAGGAAAGATACCAAGTGCATTGAAAGAGTATGAACTTTATTAGGAGTCAATTATACAGGGTTAGTTAAAAGTATGGAGACGGCGATTTATTGTCGTTAATATTCATTTTAAAGAATTATGATCAATATAAAAGCTTGTTAGGATATTTTGATCTACATTTAAGAATATTTGAATTTTTTTTCTTCAATTGTTTTTTAGTTACGCGTGTTCGCGCAGTTTTTTTAAATGGGAACTCGTAAATTTTACTCTACCATTCTATAGAGAATTTTTTTCTCTTTACAATAATGTTTTTGTTTTTTTTTAATTCATTTTAATAACTCTTTTATAAGAAAAGGCCGGTTCGTGTTTAACAGATGTTCTGTACATCGCAGATAGACAGAAGTGAAGCGATAAACAAACTTGAACGACATAATTTTATTAGTGGTTATTGTGCACGTCAAATATTTGACAGAAATAATTTATTTCATTTCAATTCAGCAATTTGTTGTTGTTAATATTAACAATGACGAGTTTAAGTGAACATGAACGAATTGAAATACTTATGATGTTGGGTTACGGAGATAGACGCAGAAGTTTACAAGACGTTTGTAATTTATGTAATGATACGCATCCAAATAGAAATGCAATTTCTAAAATCCGTTGTTGGTAAAACTTTAAGACGCTTTAAACAAACGGGTAGCGTTAAAGATTTTCCAAGGAGTGGTAGACCTAGAACAGCAAAAAGCGATGATAACAAACTGGATATTTTATTGGCCGTGTCTGAATATCCCCATTTATCAACCAATCAATTAGCGGCCAATTTCAATATTTCAGTCATCGATCGTGTCATTTTTATAAAGTGAAAAGTATAAACCCTATAAGGTACACCTTGTACAGGAGTTAACGGAAGATATTTTTAATAACAGATTACAATTTTCTGAAGAAATGTTAAATATTTGTAATAATAATGCAAATTTTGTCAACAGTATTCTTTTCTCTGACGAAGCTACTTTTTGCCTTACCGGTGAAGTAAACAGACAGAACTGCAGATACTGGTCACCGGAAAATCTCTGTTGGTTTTTGGAGCACCATACGCAGTACCCCCAAAAGGTTAATGCTTGGGTTGGCATTCTAGGCGGTCATATTATCGGTCCTTTTTTCATCAATGGCAATTTAACTTCGGCTCTGTATTTGCAGTTATTGAAAAATGAAATAATACCTGCCTGTGCTACGCTCTATCCACATGAAAACAATGAACACCTGCCCAACGACAGTATCTGGTTCCAGCAAGATGGCGCCCCACCACATTATGGTGTAAATGTTTGTCAATATCTGGACAACGTTTTCCCCACAGATGGATTGGAAGACGAGGAACCATTGAATGGCCAACCCGTTCGCCAGATTTAAGTCCTTTCAATTTTTTGCTTTGGGGATACGTGAAAACAAAGTTTATAAAGATAAGCCCAATAACGTCGAAGATTTACAAATCCGAATTATCAGAACAATACAAGCAATTCCCCGAGGTTTTTTACAGAACTCTGTTCGGGGTTTTGTAAATCGATTGGGCCATTGTCAAATTACTAACGGACGACAATTTGAACACTTACTTTAATTTACTTTGTTATTAATTTGTTTAATTTTTCTTGTAAAAAAGTTATTAAAATGAATTAAAAAAAAAACAAAAACATTATTGTAAAGAGAAAAAAATTCTCTGTCGAATGGTAGAGTAAAATTTACTGGTTCCCATTTAAAAAAATTGCGCGGGCAGGCGTAACTAAAAAACAATTGAAGAAAAAAAAAATCAAATATTCTCAAATGTAGATCAAAATATCCCAACAAACTTTTATATTGAACATAATTCTCTAAAACAAATATTACCGGTTTCGTTATAAGTATGTGTGTGTACCTAAAAATGTGCCATACACATTTCGTCGTTAAATGATTTATTCACGTTATAACGTCTTTGATGTCTTACTTCATCAGTACATACATACATACAACGTAAAATCGAACTGGATACCAACTAAGCGGTATGGCGCGTGAAACACGAGAATTCTGAAAGTGGGAAACTGCTCTCCAATTTGAATGACTGTTTATATTGGATGTTTGTTCTGCTATACGAGTTTTACATTTGTATATTTTATGTGTTTTAACTTAAAACTCTCTCGACGTTACCGTAACCCATGTCATGTTCAAAGTTAATAAAGTATAGCGTTGTACCATCAGGGAGACACGTGGATATATGTACATACATACATACATACATACATAGATGAAGTATGTAGGAGTACAATGAATGTATGTAAGTAAACGGATTTGAAGTATAACAAGCGGAAATTATCTTGGGACGTTGTTTAATTATTTAATGCAAATGTGTGGAACACAATATAGGATGTGTTTGCAAGCAAATGTTTGTCTAGCATTGTGGTGATGTATAGCTCACATAAATCACAAAATATTAGTTCTTAGAATGGAAAAAAAGTAGAACAGCTTCTCTCATCTATCGAGAACACCTCCAGGAATTACAAACCCTACATAAAAATAAAATAAGGCCGGCAACGAAAAAGAAACACCCTATGTTTTAATCAAGATGACACAAAACACTTGGGACAAATTTAACACTCCTTTTGCAACTTCTCATGTGAAATTTGAATAAGGACCCGCACGTTGTAAGTTACAGCGGCCGGTAATCGCGGGGAGGGAAAAATGTTATCGTCTCCGATCTAATTTGCACAAAGTCGAAGCTTTAACGCCGCCGCGAAGAAAGGCAACAACATCGCGAACTCAAAAGGGCGGATATCTGGGGTCTCCGCTTATTGCCGATTTAATAACACTCCTGGCGCCGCTCATTTATCTTCCCTTCGTTCCCGTGATTTGCCTCTCACTCCTGGACCCTCCGCACGTCGCCGCCTCAATCGTTCCCCTGTTTCGTTCCTTCATCACTAACTTGTGGAATAATTTAGTTAAATGGCAGGATCAGGAAGACAAATTAATTTTTAACCAAAACTGAGCTGAAAGATCCATGAGCAGGTGCTTATCAATGAATTTCAAGATGATAAACTTCCAGTAGGATTTTACTAATATCTAAGAACTATTCAGCCATTTAACGGACCTCCTCTACTCGCCATCCTCGTCAGAATACGCGACGGTACAATATCCTTTCATGGTGACGAAACCTCTCCGTTCCTGGCTGATCATTCCTTTTCAGGCGAGCAGCACAATTATTTTACTTATCTCGGCCGTCGAGAAATCTGAAGCGCCGTTCCAACAGCAAAAACTTAACATTCTCCCGGATAAATTAATATACACGCTGCCGCTTCATTAACCTACATAATTCGTGCTTGTAGGAACATCGGTATTAAACAGTTTAAGGACGTCAGATACGTTTCCCGGTCGTCTTTAACGTCTCCTTAGGTTTTTACAGTCAATACTACCTTAAAAGTTAGACTGCGATGCTATTAGAGGGATTCATTTGGGTATTTAATTGAAACTGAATGGAATTCTCATTAAAATTATAGTATACTTCGTTTAATTTTATAATGAAATGGTAACGGCGGATTATACGTACGCTCTGTTGGCGATATACAAACGAGTTCATTAATGCTACAGGGATGGCGGAAGTTTTCTGCTTATATCCATTTGACTACAAATTGTGCTAATTGTTCTTTGAAGTAGCAATACTTTAGTTGCATAAAAGTTTTAGCAAACGGAAAATTTCTTAGTCTTAAATTGTCTCCTAACGGGGTAATCTTAAGAGGACAGATCTGGTCATAAAACTAGCTGCAAGTTTCTAAAATTTTACTTGGAAGTAGGGTCAAGTTAGAATTAGAACAGACATTATCTGACGTAGATGGAATTTGAGATCTCAAAGTAGCTTTTTCTCAATGTTTCAGTAAAGTTATCGAGGATTATGCTAAATCGTCTTTATAGGAAAAGTTGTGCCAATAGCAGCTAACTTTCGTATTAAGACAAAAAAGTGTGCCGAAAATTGGCTTCCAAACAGCATTTCAATACCTACCAAATGTTAATGGACCAATTACATGGAGTTATCGAATATTGGTTAATAAGCTCCAACAATGTTCACTCATAAAATACGTTCATTAGAACAAACACTTTTCACACATGTAACTTGTTTTTTGTGATTTTTTTTCATGACAACGTGAAGCATATTTGAAATCCATTTTTTTGGTATGATGATCCAGTCCATCAGTGCCGATTTCGGGCAGAACTTTAGTCCAAGCTTTTGGAGTAGAGTAGAACTCCAATTATCTGAATCAATTTAAACTGGATCCCATTCTGATCAATCAAAAATTCTGATAATTGGATTATTTTGAAAAAAAGAGTGGATTTTATTAGGTATATTATAGTGTTAACGCTATTTATTCCCAATAATCTTAGGCAGATGAAAAGGCCTGTTTTTTAATGAAAGTTCTTTATTCAAAAATGTCGAATTTTCGTTCTTGGATTCGAAGTTTTTCAAGACAACTGCTAAAAAACAATAGAATTAAAAAAAAACGAAATAGAATTGAAGTGAAACTATGTGGAAGTTTTGCCAGATAATAGATATTAAAAACCAAAATACCAAATAAAACCAAACAAAATAAACCAAATAACATCCAAAAAACCGATCTCCTGTAAAATTTAAATAAACAAAAATATAGTCGGGCGCAAAAAGAAAAGAAGGCAAGGATAAATACAGTCAATCTCAAAAGAATGAAGCAAAATTTTTCTTAAAAAGAATGAAGTATCAAAAAAGTAAAAGGGTGAATCCCTAACGTTATTAATTGATTAGATCATAATATATGGAACTTAGGTTCCATATATTATAGGTAAAACTAACTGAAGCAACAGTCTTCTGAATAAAACACATTTCTACGAAATTACGTTTTAATTTATTCCGTTCAAAATTCAAGACCCCAACTTGTCAAAATTAAAAGTGTGTCTCATCTCTTCAGTATGTACGCAAAGGGCGGTAGACGAGCGTTTAAGTCTGAGGTCGCTTTTGTGGTTGGAAATGCGACTTAACAGTCTCTGACCGGTTTGGCCTATATAACAGCCCTCACAATCCCGACAGTTGATTCTATAAATGAGGTTAGACTGTTGTAGCAAGGGAGTCTTGTTCTTGAGTTGAGAAATATTGATCTCACTGAACCTGTCAGTTAACTAAATTAATTTTTATTAATTTCAAATTTAATTTTCAAAAGAATGTTTCTTAATTCCTTAAATGACAAGTCATCTTCATCTTCTTCTAGCTCTTCCCTTTCCTTTTCTTGAGCTCATTTTTCTCCTTTTCCTTCTCTTCTTCAGTTGATATGCCTTACAACTTGTTCACGCATGCCTTAATGTCACGGCCTTAACGAAGCCTCATGTTTCAATTAAATTCATTTTTTTTTATTATCCAACACCGCTCCTTTTTGTCTTCCCCCTCTATCAAAAATTTCCTTAAAACTTGCCTCCTATCATGGCAGCAAGTGTGTAACGTTTGGCAGTTAAAAGAATATTGTAAACTAGCCATTCTATCTTTCTAACAATTTTTCGGTGGGACCATCTGGTGTATCATCAACAATTAAAAGCACTTTAGCGCCTTCTTTCCCCAGAAATTTTTGGTGTTTTTTCAATTCAGAGATAAAAACTTCGTCGTACCACTCGGTAAAGGAGGATGCAGTCATCGTAGCCTTGAGTTGGATTTTATAAAAAAGGGGAAGCTTTTTCTTGGTATTTTTGGAATGCCTATCAACAGAAGAGGTATTTTATGCCTTCCTCTACAGCTCGCACAGTTTTTACTAACTTTATATTCTAAAGCACTACGCTCCCTTTAGATGATGAACAACCAAGCTTCTGAGCTATGATCTTAATGAAAAGTTTCCGTCATCATTTTGTTTTTTTCTGGAAGCAATTCGGATAATCACCGATTCGGATAATCACCGATTCGGATAGTCGGAGTTCGAATAATTGGAGTTCTACTGTATTTTCTTTCGTTGTTGAGGGTGTTCCTCGTTCTTTACAATTTCCACAGAGTTGCATTGTAGATCATCCAAATATTCAAACAGTTGAGTGTTGTCGCGTGGTAAAAATCCACTCGTGGTGGTACTAAATTCAAAGTACGTTCCCTGAAAAATAACATCTCCGATGTTGGCTTCAACGGCTGGAATTGTTTGCCTGGCGTTAGCATGGACTCAAAGCTTGCTATTGAAGAAATTGTGATGGAAGACAACCAAGAACATCTGTTTAGCTTTAGAAGAAAGATGTAGATTTTCCTTAAAAAGTAGGGAGAAGCTGCTGCAGTGGCTTCCAAGCCATTCTATTTGTCAGCCCACCACTCCAGTTATAGATTTTTCTAAGGCGGTTAGCCATAAGGTCAAAAAACGTAGAAAACTGGTGTAAGTTTTAATCAGGTTACAAACTGCTTAAGGACAATTAAATTTTGCAATAATTTGGCACAAAGTAGATTAGATTAGATTAGATTAGGGGTGCCCCTTTCACCGCGACCTTCCTGGTCTATTATGATCCCTAGTAATCCTAGAAGGCCCTCTAACTTTGCCCTCTTTATGAGGCTTAACGTCCTTGAGAGCGGCTCCTGTATGTAGCTCTGTGCTGTGGGATACTCTGTGCCCAAAATTAGAAACCTTGGCCTTGCCAGGGCTTCGCAGTGGCACTGTACATGGACTGGGGTTTCTTCCTCCTCCTTGCAGAATCTGCACATGGCATCTTCCGCTAGGCCTATGTTGTACATATGCCTATTTAATCTACAGTGCCCTGTCAACAGGCCCACCAACATTTTGACGGTTTTCCTGTCTTTATCTAGTAGGTCTAGTAGGTAGTAGCGAATGCAGGCTTCTGCTCTTTTAGAAACTCCTTTGCCCAGGTGATCTTTGCCACCAATCCCTGAGCCTATTGTGTATCCATTAGTTGATGGATTTTCTGAACTAGCACAAAGTAACTATTCCTCTAAGTTTAGAATAAAACTTGTTAGCATTAGGTTTGTAGACCTTCAATTTGGCCGCGGCGACTCTCTTTGGATGATCGTTCTAATTTTGATCATTTGAACTTTTTTGTTCATTCCTTCGTAGTGTCCACACATGTCCACTTGAGGCCTCCTAAATTTTAAGTCAAACTCTTTGAATTATTCTCTTATGTAAATTATTTACCTAAATCTATTATAAAGTTTTCAACGCATTTATCACGAAATAAGCTCGCCAGCGGTTTAAAATTCATTTATTCGCAAAGCATTTATATTAATTTGTTTTAATTTATTTGGAACATTACCCGCGGTTTAATTACGTCGTAAACGGCTATTGGCTATTGATATCTGATTATTTAGGTATATGCACGTTAATATAGCCACAACTTTGCCGGTAATAAATGTCAGATTCTTCTGCGTTCGATGGGTATTATTGCGAAAGTTGTATGTACAAATTCCGTATTAGGGAGTACCACACTGATTCATTCCGGATAAAATACTAGTGCACACATACAATTCAGGGTAGGTAAATCTAAAATTGCAATTCTGAATACCCGAATAGAATATATTTTGTGTTCTAGGAAAGTAAGGTTCAAACTAACGAATTTATAGCTTCATTTAATTCCGTTTGTTCCCAGGTAAATTCTTGCAGATTTAATTATTTTCAAGATAGTAAATTTAGAACAACTTCATATTTTGAGTTACTCCTTTCATCACAGTCAACAGTTCCGGTCAACCTATCCACACCCAAAGATGCATCCTAAATGATTTTCCCAAATGCCAGCATAGACCAGCTCCCATCAAGTTGGGCATTCAAATCGCAATAAAGAGATTTTTCCTTTGGTCTTCTCTAAAGACCTGCACAAGTGCTTAATATGGATATAACCCACATACGAACACTACACGAGATTTGAAGGAGCTGTTATCTCAACTGCCAACAAACACATTCCGAGAGGCTTTCGTAAAGATTACATACCAGGATCTAGTGGATCCAAACAACAGAAAATCTGGATTACAAACATTCAAGTAGGAAAACTTGGGCTCTCGTAAAGAAATTTGGATAAAGCATTCCAGTGCTTAAGAATGATCCCCCGATTACACCCAATCAGGTGCCAAATCACATAGTGACGTGCACCCAGAGATTTGGCAGGATGGCAGGTCTGATTATTCGTGATCCTTCACATATGCTGTAGTTTCCAATGCACTCCAACAGACAAAATCCAGCAAAGCCCCAGGATTCGATGGTGTTCATAATAAGTTTTTCACAGATTATCTCCATTCTAAAGCCAGAGAAGCCTACCGATCAGGCTAGTAGCCACCGGCCAATCGCATTATTCAGCGCTTGTTTTAAACTTCTGGAACGGCTTGTCCTGAACCGATAAGGAGGTAACTGTGCAGCCCAGATACAGTCAGAAGAGAGGGGTCTCTGAAATGCTGCTCTTGAATAATATACTCTACACTGGAAAGACCTACATACTTCCAGTCCAATTACACAGAACATTTTTTTTTCTTTTTTATGAATTATGAATATACAAACTTATTTTTTTTATATTCCTAATAATTACTATAAAAACAAATTTCTTCTATCACGTCTGGTATTATAAACAAATGAAGTTCCTATTGATCATACAATACACTAGGATATGCTATTCTGGGACGTATTTAGAAATTCTTTCTTTTCACTTTTCTTCTATATTGGGATGAAGAACATTCCGAAATTAAAGTCCAACAGTAGTCAGCAAGCAACTCGCTATTCCACTTTCCTTGATAGCGTTTTTCAATAGTGGAAATATCCTGATGAAATCGCACCCCATGCTCGTTCCTAACATCGGCAAGATTCGGGGGAAAGAAGTTCAGTGGGAAGAGCAAGAAATGTATTTTAACACTTATATTACAGCCTAATGCATGATAATTTCTAAGAAGTTCACTAAATTTTTTTTCAGAATTACAATGAAAAAATCCATAACGTACACCTATCAGAGTGTACGAAAAAAAATCTGTTGACCAGTGTATCGGGCAAATAAAGTCACAGAGAAATCTTAAATAATGGGCTACCTCATGGTTCTGTTCTCGCACGGATACCTTTCAATCTCTACATGTGGTTCGAAATCCTGTGTGGCCATCCGATAAATAAATAAATAAATACACTTGGTTGATATGTACCTACATATGTAAATAAGTATCACTTAGATGCGGTTGATTGCTGTAAGTACTGATCCTTATGTATAACATCCATCTCGCACGTTTCGGCGAATATCCTTTACGACACGACTCAAAGACCGCTTCTACTTTTCAAAATAACTATCTCGAAGATTTTCTTTGAGACAATCTGTACACGGTACGGTTGGAACGTTCATTGTTGACCTAAGACTTCGATTTGGCTTGTATCAACATAGTAGGAAGTTTTATCGGTTCAGCGCCAACTTCCAGCGCTCCTGCGGAGAATAACTTGTAAACACTTAAGACTTCGAAATTTATAGTACAGCAGAATTCGAACTGCCAGTAGTAGCGCGAGAAAAACGTCGTAAGATTTCTTTTGTTGGATAAATTGCTGCGGTTTTAAAATACACTGCAAGGTTTCCCTCGACAAATACAATTTTATCTTACATACACAAGCTTGACGGGATGCTCCTGTGTGAGACGTTTTATTTGGGTTTTGCAATTTCTATGTTCCAAATTTTTCCGATTAATTTGATACTTTTATTGAACATAAAGAAGCAGATAGATAGAGCGCAGGGATGTGTATTATGATTATTTCTGCAATACAGTATTTTTTAATTTTTTAATTTGCTATTTGTAGAGAGAGTAGTAGTATGAAGAGTATTGAATTTTTACGACATACAATGTGTGCTTCAACCATATCGCATTTCTCCAAATAAGAAAATAGCATAGTGAAATATGCTACTAAGCAGCACCGAAAATAAACCCAAAATCTTCCGGAAAATGAATAGAAAAGTAATAACAAAAACAACACAAACTAAAAAAAAACAGTTTCTAATAACTAAACGTGCGCAAAATTTACACTCAATACGTTATTGACAATTACAAAGGGCATACTACTTTGTTCTGTTTAAAATGAAAGAAGCCTTGCTATTGATTTTACCGAATAAAAGTATCTTTGACATCAACTAAAATCGACCATAAGTACTTTATTATTGATTTTAGGACATTACTCTATTGAAGCATTTATATTACAAAGAAGGTTGGCATTAAGAATTTTTAAAAATATACAGGGTGTTCCGTTTAAAAAAATTATAAATTTCAAAATATCTCGAAAATGGGTTGTTCTATGTTTGCATGTTAATCAAGCTTACAAACACTAATACTTTGCTAATTTAACTTGCTTTCTAGAATCAATAATAACAGAGATAGCAATAGTGCGTACCTACTTAATTTTAATCAGCCTCTATATGTTAATTGGCCATGCTGAATACA
>SMLS01060723.1:0-13565 GCA_004785975.1 Popillia japonica
AAAAAAAAACAGCTTATACATACCACTGCAACAAATTGTTACAAAAGTTAATATGCGTAATCTATCCATATTGCAAAAGCTGCATTAAACCACTTATACACTAACGATAAATTCGCGCGTTTCAAAAACTAGCCAGCGCGCGAATTTAATTACGGCCCAACCACATAGAAGACCTAAACTACACTGATGTTATTTTAGTGTTTTAACCACTATACGTGCTTAACCAAGCAAGCACACACATGACGTTCGCCTAAGCATTTGTACGGAGAACGTTACTGTTATATACATTTTTTGTGATAACATTAACTGTTGAAAATATTCAACTTAATAATTAATATGATATCGATTTTAATATCCAAAATATTATTTGATGTAAAATAAATTAATACACCTATCCATACAGTTAGGGAAAAAGTATTCATACAGTAAAGAGTTTAAATATAATAGCTAAATATCTATTCGCTTAGTAATGTTGTTTATAATACAGTAAAAGCTAGCAAATTTAACAGACTATAAGATAATGTATGTATAATTTGTGTGTGTGAAAATGTGAAAATAAATATCATTAAACAAAAAATAAAAAAAATCTACAAAGATCCCTAAATTCGACGGGAAAAAAATATTCATACACTAAGAAAAAGGGAATTCCCTTAACGACCATATAACTGCAGTTGTTGTTGAGTTGACTTTAGTAATATCTGTTATCGCACAGTGTGAATTGCAGTGTTATAATTTATCTAAAAAAGTGAAAAAACTATCTGGATAATAAGATAGGTGTTGATTAATGTAGACCAGGATCAGTTCAGACAAAACGAACCATAGAAGAACGAAAAATTGTCGCTTCAGCAAATTGCGGCAATTGTTCGTAAAAGTCATGCAACACTGCAATATATTATTAATAAGCACAAAAAACTTGACATGATAGAAGATAACAGACGATCTAGCCGATCTCACATATCAACTGATCGCAAGTAAAGGCTAATATTGTAGCAAATTAAAGAGAATCCTTTCCAAACTTCCAGCTTATTGTGTAGTAAATTACAAGAAAGGACCGGAAAATCGCTGACTACAAAAACAATTCGCAATAGGTTATATGAAGTGAGCTTTACACCGCGAACGGGAAGGAAGAAACCTTTTATTAACAATATCAATATGAAGAGAAAATTACCATTTGCCAGGAAATTTTTACATAAGGCTTCAGAATGTTGGCACCGTGTCATCTTTTCAGATGAGAGTATATTTAATCTATGGACTTCAGATAAAATCGAATTAGTATGACTTAAACAAGAAACTGCATTAAAGGTGGAATATCTGAAAGGTACTGTGAAGCATGGTGGCAGAAGCGTCTTAGTATGGGGCTGTATGACGGCACCGGGAGTTGGCAAATTAGTTTTTGTCGATCAAATTATCAACAAATATGGTTACTTAGACATTTTAAAAGAAAATTTAAACCAAAGTGCAGCTATGTTGAATGTTTCGGGCCATTATTACTTTCAACAAGATATAATGACTCGAAACATAAATCCTATCTTGTTCGTGAATTGTTGTTATATAATACACCTCATGAACTTGAAACACCTCCACAATCACCAGATGTTAACCCCATAGAGCATTTATGGCAGAAGTTGAAGCTACGAGCCAAAAAGAATATGTCCAAATGTCTGTGCTGTAATCTGGTTCAATCAATGCCAAAACGGTTACAAAGCGGTCAAAATGTATGCAATGTACTACATACAGAGCTGTATGGATACCTACACTTTTTTTCACAGAAAATTATGCATTATTTCAGAATTTTATTTATTTTCTGGAAAATGATATTTATTTTCTCATTAAATTATATATTATCGTCGAGTCTATTAAGTTTACCACCTTCTACTGTATTATAAATTTACAAAACAATAGTGAACGAAATGATATATTGTCATTATGTTTGAATTGTTTACTGCATGAATACTTTTCTTCCCTAACAATATTATCAAAAAAGAGATGCTGCCAATGCTGTTGAATTCAAAAGTTTTAGAATTAGAAATTAGAATTTCAATCCAAAAGTCGAAAAGTCGAAAAGTTCGAATAATTGCGGAAAAATAGTGCTATTCATTGTTATTTCTAATTTGTATGTGTAAATAAGATATAGTATACATGAAATTGTAACAACAATTTGATATTTTGATTTCGAAGAATTTCGAATTTCATCGATAATACTAAACGTAGTGGCGTTTAGAAATTTAGTTTAAAAATGTAACAAGTAAATCGAAAACTAAATTTTCCACTGATTTTATTGAATCTATTATAACAATGTAAGACCTATTCATTATGATCATAGCATTAGTTTAATTCAAGATGATAGCTTCAAATAATAGTCTGTCAATGTAAATTAAAAACAAGATTGTTTATAGTAGATGTCTACAAATATGTAGAGTTAGCTCATGCCATGAATAATAACTACTTTTGCTTCTTTTCCAAAACATAAACGAATCTGCAGTATCAAACTCTAATGCTCACCATTGCCACTTAAATGATTTATACTTTTCAATATACGTATCTTTATATAAATAAAAATTGTCCGCTTTCTCCAAAAAGAAAGAAATTGGTGTGAAATTGGTCTTTCTCCGATGATTGCCTCAATTTAACGTCATATCAAGCAATAATCAACTCAACTATATAGAAGTACATAGTATAATAGAATGTCGTTGCTCAAAATGTCCTTTACTTTGTTGTACTCAACTTAATTCAATCATTAATATAAGACATACTGATTGTAACAGTATTTAAAACAAATTTACCATTCCGCAAAAGTTATAAATATCATAGAAGAAACTTTACTAAAATAGAGACGTGCCTTATAGTGCGAATTTGAGTGAGAGACGTAGGTACATAGTTTTAACAAATAATTACCTTCGTTTCGATAATATTGCATAATAATATACTTGGTTGTGATAAATGTATCTTCAGCAGCTTCCATAACTCTATTGTTTCGCCAGACTAATCACGATAGCTCTTACTATGTATGTAAATTGTGTGAGTAGAAGGATTTGGATTGTTTGGTTATAGCATTATCACAGCTAATGCTAACTTACTCCAGCATCTTCCATGCAGAGATCAACGGTATGGACAGATGTGCTCAATGGAATCTTGATAGGAGTCATCCGAAGAAAACTATTACAATTTTCTCCGAGTGTTAAGCAGCCTAATGGCGCGGAGTTCTAACTCAGCCAGATCGAAATTAGTCTGGAAATGCTTACCAAATTTAAACAACTTAGGCAGAAGAAAACAGAATGGCGTTGTGCTGGGTACCAGGACATATTGGAATCAGTAGCAACGAGAAAGCTAATCTATTACCAAAGAAGGCCGCTAACAACCTCGTGTGTGGGACCGGAACCGTTCCGGAACGTCTATAAAAAGGAATTCATAGACAGGAAGAAGTTCAGAACAGCCCTGTAGTAGAATCTTCCTCGTATGAGACTCTCCATTTCTTGTAAACTCTAATAAGCAAAGAGTAAAAATCTTGCTAGTACGAAGTAGTAGAAACAAACGGCACGTTCTTGTGAACTTTCTCAGAGGGCACTGCCGCCTTGAGAAACATATGACCTGATATCCAAGCAAGTTATTGAAGCAATTCGTGTCAGTTATTTCGGCAAAGCACTCGCAGACAAGGGAGAGACGCTTTTTGAAGCCATCGCAGCTATTAAAGCCCTTAGACTGAATGGAGAGCTATAGCTGCGAGCAAATTTTATCAACTCATAGCTCATGTATGTAAGGGAGCACAATCGATTACCAAGTCACCTTCAAAGCTGAATTCCAAATTCTATTGCATTACTTAGCCGTAAATAATGTTGCACTGTTACGTAAATGTCAACAAGGAATAGCTGCTCGACTACAATACCAATCTAACGAGGCGTTGCCACAAGCGTTGCCGTCAAGATTCGAATACTGGACCTTAATTACTGCCCTGCCCATGGCCAGCACTCAATTTCATGACTATTCTACTGTTAAGAACACTAAAGTTAGAATTGATCAAAGATATAAACCAATATATAAAAAAAAGGGACAACAGATACTAAATGCTTACAGAAGAATATCATGAGCGAACATACATATGTACAATTACTAAAAAAAAAAAAAATAGAGGAAATAAAGCATACGTTCTAAGAATCACAAAGCGGATAAGACATAGAAGTAGAACACAAGATTGCATATTCTCTATCAAACCAATAACAGAAAGACACTAAAGAAGTAGAGCTAGCGGCTGTAAATCTAGAAGAGACACCAAAAAAAGTATTAAAACTAAACTTGTGGAATATTCTAAAAAAAGTAAAATGGGTACATAGACTAATAGACAATTAAACAATAAAAGTAATGCTGACACTTGAATAACAATATCAGAACCCTTCGTATTTCAAACTCGACTACAAGGAGGAGAGTCCAATATTATTTATAACGTTTCTACACAATATTATTAAAAAAACATTAATAAGAAAAAATATTTCAGAAAACAAACTTAAAATATCCAAATGAACAGTTAGACCTGAAAGACCGAGAAATAGAGTGAATTATAAAGTAATGATTTTTATAAAACTTTTTTTTCGAGAATATGTATACAATAAACAGTGGAACCTAAAATCGAATGCAATAATTCAGATTAATATTCAGGTATAGCTTATTGGAAGAAACTGTTCTTCACCGTCAGCGCAACGACCCCTAACGTGAAAAAGAAATAAATACGTTTTATTTTGAAAAAGTTTATTATTACAAAATACAAAATTTCTTGTTTCAACCAAATATCATCAACTAAAATTAAACATTTACGCTATTTATTTCTTGGTATATGTGTAATATATCACTATGTCCTCTATTTTCTTCAAAATTGTCTAACAGGTCCTAAAAAATAGCAATTAAAATAAATAATAGTAATAATAATGTTCAAATAAGATACCTTAATATTTTTGCCAATATTTCTTTTAATGTCATACGTCTCTTGAATTAACTCAATCAAAAAATATTTCTTTAAATAGAATAATTCACTTGCACTAGCGTGCAACGTTAAAGTGTTAGCGTTCGTATCCAATTCAATAGTAATTATGTTTCCAAATCCAGTGGTTGTCTTTGCATGAGCTGTGTGATCAGTTTTCGAAAAACAAGATTCTTTACGAGGATCCCAATTGTGATACGAATTTTTTATCAGTGTTTCTAAAAAACCTCTTAAATCTACATTGCTAGATAACCGACATTTCACCACTGGCAATTTCAATGAACATTTAAAATGATGTAATTTCGAGAGCTTAACAATTTTAGGATATAAAGTACCTCTTATTTTAGTATCGGTATACAACTGAAAATGATAAGAAATATCCACTAAACAAGATGCAATCTTTACCACCGGCCATGTTCTTTCTCCAGGCCAAATTAAATAAACATCAGCGCTCACTTCGTCAATTGAATTGGTAAATGGTATTACTACACTGATCGGATTTGTTAATCCTTCTTTTAAATTAAAGCTTTTACTTATTCTTTTCGTCGAACTTCTTAGTGTTACATTTACTATCCAATTGTTTTGTATGATTCTTTCTTGAAACGACTTGGACACGTATATTTCAATAAAATAAAACTTGCTAGAAGAATTTGACAACATTTCAATTTCTGACTGGCATATTTTGTCAGATAACTGATCGTAAATATCAAAAATTGAGTGGTAAACTTTCACAAACAGTTTGAAAATTTTTTCTTTAACTACATTTTGCTTCAAAGTCAGTCCAGTCGCTATAATTTTATTATCTATGGCTTGAATTTTCTTTTTAAGCTCATTGCATATTTTTTGTTTACTTTCAATTTTTTCTAGCACATCCTCATAATTGTGTAATTGGTTTTGTGAAATGTGCTCCATATTTTCAGTCTTTTCTGATTTCCATTTTAGATACAATTTCTAAAATTAAAGGTTTAATTTATAAGCAAAAGTAAAATGATATTGGCTTTCAGCTATAACTAATATAATTTTGTACAAAAACAATACATAATACATATAATCAAATGTGATACGAAACATTTCAGAGATGCTTACATGTTAATTAATTAGCATCTTTCTACCAGCATTTCTTAGCGTTCTCTTTCAACTTTGCCAGCAACCTTTAAAGAAGCCATCAGTTTGGTGAGTGCAATAATCATCGATGCATGTACTGATTATTTATATGTAGATAAATACAGCAAAGCGCTTCTAAGAAAAACGAAGAAGCAACGTCAAAACTTTTAAACTACGAGGGATATACAGAATTTATTGCACCTAACATACGCACCCATGCACTTAAAAGACACTTATTCCATTTAAGTTCACGTTCTTGGAAAAACTCGAGGATCAAAAAAATCAAAAAAATTCTTAGAAGCTATTGGTATCATATGATTTATTTAAACGGCCGGTAATTTCACACAAAGATTTTATTAAAATTCACCTGAACATCAAAATATATGAACATTACTATGTAATTACATTATCGCAAATAAACGGCAATTGGAAAAAAATAGATTTTAGAGATATTCAGTTTAAAAACCTCTAATATGCCCCATATAAAAAGATTATATAATATGCTCCATATAAAACGATTATATAATATACACAAATGTAGATTATTTGTTTTTATTTTATTACTTCTTACTACACATAAAATTATTGCAAATAGAATAACATGCAAACACAAACTAAAACAAAATGACCATATATACATAAACAATTATAAATAATTGCATTATAGCATCACATGCAATTAACAAATAAACATTAAACATACCTATGATATTTGTTATTGTTATAATTTCCAGTTAAAGAACACTTTTGATATTTCAAAACATTAGGTTATGTTAATAGTTCATATTCTACGTGTTTACCAATATCTTCAATTACTACGAACAAGCTTTTGCTGCCATCTACTAGAATCGGCTGAATCTAAAAAGTGGTTGCAATATATTGGGTTGCCTATATTGTAAAAAGGTAAAATTTAGCCAAGTTTCATTTTTTTCATTGATTTCGCAATATCTAGGAAGATATTCCAGATAAGAATGACAAGAGAACATGTGGAAAAGAACATGTGGAATGTTATAAGTTATAAGAGATGTAAAATATGCAGTGTGGCTACTGATATTCAAAAATTGAATGGAAAGATGCGTTGCAGACACAAATTTCCAATTCTTATACATATGTCGCAGATGTATTTCAAATTGTGCCATACCTGCAGAAAGTCGATACACATAATTGCACTATCAATTACAGCAAAAATCACAGTTTTAGTATTTTAATTCCTCAGTTTTAATATTCAATGAATAAATAGGAAAAACTCGTACTAATCTAGAAAAATCGGCGAAATATTTCAACCAAACTACAGACTTTGTAATAACTAATGATAATGACCGATATTGTGGTTTAATTAAGTAGCATTACATAAACGCTATATGATTTTTATTATAGTTTATTTAGTTATTAACTTAGTATGTCAAATTCAAAATCAGTTATTATAGGCAGCGATAGTCAGTTAAGTGCTACAAGTGCAGCACAGATAATTTTGAAAATTTGCCATAATCCCAAAAATAAATTACCACTTCCAGTTTAACCAGACATTACTGCCAATAGTATTAATGTAAAAAGAAATATACATGTGTATATTATTTCAATATTGAATTCTTTAAAAGTTATTTTGATTTCTTTTCGAAAAAAATGGCTATCCTGCTGTAAATGGAAAAAACATGGTGAGTTTCTAGATGGTACAAATTACTGCATCTGAGCTCCACCAAGACAACTTCAATATAAATGTCCGATGGAAAGAGGATTGGGAAAGCAAATGGACCCAATTTAGGATGAGTTCGGTTCATCGCCAACAAACTTGCAAGATTTGACCTCCCTCATCGCACTTAGTCATTACTCAATCGCATCAGAACCGGCCGCAGAAGATGTGCGGACTTCTTATATAGATGGGGCAAACTCCCCTCAGCCGCTTGCGACTGTGGTGCTGAGAGGCAGACAGTCAAACACAGTGCAAGATTGTCCGTTACGGGCATATACGGGTAACCCAATGGATTTCTTGATGGCAAACCAGGAATCAATTGATTACATTTCAAGATTGGACATTTGTTTGTGAAGTAATCCAATCAATATGTGTGATGTAAAAACTATATACAATGTGACTGTCCAGTAATTATTATACAATTTTTACAATTTTAAAAGTAACTATGTCATATGTGATGTAAGCCATACGCTAAATAAACCTCCTATAAAGTATTTTTTTGTAATATTCGGGAGAACAGTTAACATAATCAATACTAAAGCAAAGAGATGAAGAATCATAGGTTAAGTTCAGTTAAACAATTGGTAGTTTCAGCAGTTATTCTGTGGTACATTTTATAAATTACACTAAATCAATACTATTACTTTCTTGGACCACTGTATTTAGAACTGTCAAGTGCAGTTTCAATCTTTATTCAGAAGATTTTTATAATTGCAGTGAATTACAATTATTAAGGCAATTGGAAATTTATATAGAAAAAGGGATGTACACAACAGGTTTGATTTATAATGGGTTTTCAAAACTCTCTAATGTATCAGCCTTGATCTGCACACCCTTTCACCGCTTGTAAAAAATGTCGATAATTGTATTTCGCTTTAATTTTAAAGATGATCTAAAAGATTGAAACTACAGTCAGCAGTTCGAAATACAGTGGTCTAATAAAATATGGCATTGTTTTATTTCAATTAAATTCAGTTTTTAGGGGGTGGTAAGTACTTTTTATTATTTTATTTTATAGTTATAGTTTATAGCTATCTGCTCAATCTGTTATATACTGGAGTACTTATACACTTATCATAGCTACATAGATATCTAAAAATACCTTAATAATTAAATCAAAATTACAAATTCAATAGATCAAAGAAAACTGAAATGAGAGCAATACTTCCGTAATATATTGTACTAAATGGTTTTTTATTTACTCTTGTAGTATGAATAATATTACATAAGAAACTTCCACGACCATCTAAGGGAATTGTGAGAAAAGGAATAGGTAGAACTTCTAACGTCAATACTCTGTGGACTTCGATATTGTTCTGTCTCAAAATCTGCACCATGTTCATAGTTAATAGAACAGCATTTTCTTTTTGTCATTAGTATAGTTACTACATTCTAGAAACAGATGTATAATATCTCCATTTACATTCCCACAGCTGCAAGCAGGTGATTCCTTCAAGTATAACCTAAAGAGAGCCAGAAATTGGCCATGGAATGATAGAATTGAACTCTCTTTCACCGTCTTTTATCGTCCATACGCTTCCAGCGGCTTTGCTATTCGATGTCTCGTTCTAATCGCTAAGAGATCACTCCAGTTTAAGTTTGCCTGGCAAAACATTTCTTCCTTAACTGCTCTTTTGCAAGTCAACTGCCATTTTGTCTGATCTGATACCTATGTCCCCTTTAATCCAAATAAATCCTGTGTGTTTTAATTCCCAAGTTCTGTCCATTATTTTTTGAACAGTAAAAGATGTATAGCGCTACGGTTATATACCTACTCGACAACTTTTATTATGGTTTCAGTTTCTGTTGCAAAACCAGACGTATTCCTGTTTAGTTTGCTCATTTCTTTATGATCTAGTTTGGCGGTGACAGTTGCGCAACCAGATTCATTTAACTTCTGCGATGCGTCTGTATAAACAATTATCCAACAATTATCAATTCTGTCGCTTGTATATTCAGGAAATGCATTTAATAGTTTGTTATAAGTTCAAAAACATTATAGCTTGGTTGTACCATCTTCAATATCTGTCTGTTACAATTTCGTAAACATTTGAGGGCCTCTACCTCTACTGACAATCTCTTTCCACTGATTTGTGTCTATGTTGGATAGAATAGATATTCTGAACATTTATGAAATAATCTCGTTCCTATTAAACGCAATTAATTTAGAGAGGCATTTTGTAAAACATCCATTCGATTTAAATTCTTTGTGGATAGTGCCGAATAAAATAGAAAACCAAAATCAATGGGTGATGTAATACAGGCCTTGTATAGATTTTTTGATATCGTCATAATGTCCGATTTCCATTTAACCTTAGTGATTACTAAATGCTCAATTAGGTACCTACGAAGATGATAAAGATTTTGACACAGAATAATATCGACGTCTACAGAGTACTGATGAAATACATTAAGGCAATAAAAAATTCAATTTAACTACCCTTTATTTCTTTCTTATGTAAATATTTCCTTTTTTCAGGTGGCCTATTTAATGCTTCTCTGTTTAGTTAAGCCGTTTCGACGGACCCCGAAACTGTCCATGTTTCTACCTATGGCTAATAGTAATAAATCCGGAAATCAAAAACAACCTTGATCAAACATTGGTCAGTATTGTGTCTGCTTAATTCTGCAAAACACTAGCCGTCATATTGTTTGGACCAGGTAAGAATAGATTATGAGAGAGAATACGTTTAACTTATAGTTTATTTAAATTATAATTAGTTACAAAAAAGAAACACTATGTACAACTCATATACACAATATACATTAATTTCTTAATTGAAACTGGGCTTTAAAGGGTTTTGGACCTGGCGTAATGCCTGGGTTACCATCTAAGGAAGGAGGATCACAGCCAACAGGTATAGAAAATGTGAAGTTCTGCAACAAGGCAGATATAAATAAAAACAAGTTTGCCTTCGCCAAAGTTTCTCCCATGCATCGACGTTTTCCCAATCCGAATGGTATAAAGTTATCCGGCAAAGGTATAATTTTACCATTCTCTATGAATCGTTCAGGACGAAATTTCTCTGGATCGTCCCATCCAAATTCGTTTCCTTGAAGAATACCGTAAAAGTTCGGTATAACCATCGTATCCTATGAAAAGTTATGCATTAGTAGTGTACCTATAATTAATTACTTAAATTATGAAACGAATATTTTTGGAACTGCTCTAACACTCGGCAATTAAAAACTATATCTTATTTTGCATTATCTTACAGATGAATACGTAGGAGTAGGTACTAAAATCCAGTTTGATTTAAAGACAAGAAAGTATCAAGACTTATTAATTTCGCCAAAATAGTTGAAGTATTGTATATATGTATGTATCTGCGACTGTGCAAGTTTCTTATGTACAATCACAAATATGTACATTGTTGTGGTTTGTCAGCTTACCTTCGGTATAGTGTAGCCACACAATGTAGTGTCTTTAAGAGCTCTATGCGGAATACCTAAACCTCTGCCAATAAACATACGAATAGATTCATAAACAATTCCTTCCATGTATGGCATGCTAAAAAAATTAATTCAACAATGTTACTTGCGAATATTCTTCATAATAATACACAAATTATATATATTGCACATTGTTTTCTTTTATTTGCCACACTGAAACAAATTCAAGTTATACTTTTCCATAAAATCAGATATAAATCTTTCCTAAATTAATCGACTGGGACCTAATTTGTAATTTTATCCAAATAATAATTGAAAAGTAACTACTTACTTAGGTCTATCGTGTAATGTAGGCAAACGTTCTCTACCAACGACGGCATCAATTTCTGCTTGCGCTTTCTTCTGTACTTCTGGATTTAATAGTAAATAAGTAAATCCGAATCCAAAAGATTTTGTAGTAGTTTCGGATCCTGCCATAAACAGATCTATACAAACACATAGTAATTGATCTTTACTAAATGTTTTAGGCTTGTCTTTCTCATTTAACATTTGTAAATATACATCAATCAGATCGCGAGGTTGATTCGGTACAAATGTCTTTTTATGATGTTCTACTTCTTCAGTTATAAATTTCCATAATGGCTTGTGAGAATCCATATAAAGGTTATAACCAGAAAAATTTGGAGCAATAAATCGTAAAATGGGAAACTGACTAAATAGGGCTCCTACCATATCAGCATTTTTAAACAATTCATTTAAATGTGATTGTAATCTGTTGACTTCTTTATCTTCTGGACTATATCGTACACCAGCTAACATTGTCCACAATGTATTTAAAATATGAATTCCGCCCACTTTATCCATCTGTACAATTCCATATCCATTCTTTTCTACGATATTCTCTTTAAAATGTTCTACCATCAATTGAGCTTCATCTTCTATCATTGCAGACATATTTCTTCTACCAAAGCCAAACTCTCTAAGATGACGAACTATAAATCTTCGTTGTTCATGCCAAAAGCTTTGATCAGTCATAATAAGTCCTTGTCTTAATCCAAACGTTCGCATTTCAAAAAACAAACCCATTGGTCTACCATCAAGGTCGTCCGATAACAAAAATTCCCTAATTGCACTAAGCCCGCAAACGACGACGGATTTATCGATACCTATTTTTAAACCAAGCACAGGGCCGTACTTTTTTGCTAACTCATTGGCCATTCGAGGCAAATCGCCTGTTTTTTTACGAGTTTTAAACACCGTTAAAGCACTGCCAAGTAGTGGTAGCCATCTTGGTCCCGGTGGAAAGTTCTTAGGTTTCCTCGTATCCAAATATGCTAACATACCAAGCAGAATCGTGAATAAAACCAACGCAAACCACATCTGAAAGAAATAGTGAATCAATAAAAAACAGAAACTAAAATAAAAATAAAATATTCAAATACATTTCTGGACAGAAGTATTTGGTACATTCTATGTTAACATCAAATAATTTCACTTGGTGTAGTTCAGTTAGTATGAATACGCGGAAATATATAAATTTGCACATTTCACAATATGAAAGGTAAGAATGTAAGATGGATACATCGATGGTTATACCAAGCAGACTGATTAGTGCAGACGTTCAAATGTGAGTACATTTCAAGCAAAAGAAGAAAGTTAACAGCGGTACATTGAATTTGGGAAAGAAGTACTACCAATGCGATGTGATCTCAGAGAATCCAATAGTTGCATTAGAATTTTCTTATTGAGTTGAAAAAGCACGGTTAGCCAAACCATCACGATCCATACAGTGGTGGACAGATATATGTATGTACATCAAATCGCAACAAGTCTGTATACTGAAGGGCCTAAAGTGAGCCTCTGGGCAAGAATAGAAAGATCGTTATTTTACTTTTGGCTGATCCTCATCAGAGTTTGTTCTCTAATGTTTCTTACTATATTTAATGATGTAACTGTTAATTTAAACATTGTATGTGTTCATTAACAAAGACGGATTGCGTTTGTATGCTGTTATCAGGTCTGCAGACAAGAGAATATAAATCAAGTCGTCCGCGAGTTTCAAACTCTCAGAAGTAACTAAGTTATTTCCCAGCAAAGAACATTTCCAAGTGTCCACTCATTTACATATTATCAACAATAAAACTGAACGCATTATTTTACTTCATCCTTTCGTAAATCTATCAAATCCTGTGCATTCTTCTTCACCCCCCAATCTTATTAAATTAACCTCTTGATTAGATTTATTTTCAATTTTCCAGTTCCTGCATTGAAGGTTAACAAAAAGGTCCTCTGATATAGGTGTAGCGTGTGTAGTGTTTTCATATTCGTTAATGTTAATCATTAAAACTGTAGTATCAAATAGTTATTGTGTTTTACTTTCTTAATTTGTGAAGGAAGCTAAAGCTATGC
>SMLS01060724.1:0-21820 GCA_004785975.1 Popillia japonica
CCCAACACGTCATCAGCGTGTTCAGAAGAAAATTTTCTATTGAACAGCAACTTGTGAACGGAGATGTATACATAGACATATACACCTTAAATAGTACATCCTCCTAGTATTCCTTGCCAGCGCATCGTTTCATATATGTACGCTGCGGTATCTTATCTCCTTCCGACAGACACACACTCGAAGAAACTGGCGAAGTCAGATTGCATCGCTTTGCATTTCCACAATTCAATTTTACTAACGCGCCCCGCATGCTCCACGGTCGTCCTCGACTACTACTACCACTACTGCGAGGACGACGTTCAATTGGCGAAAATTACTACTCGAAAACGGATGGGCTCCATCTTCCCATATTCTCTCTTCGCGCGTTACCTCTCTCCCTCTCTCTCTCTGGCACACATACACATTCGGCGGCGATCTATTCGATGCCTGTCTTTATCGTGGTGCGCCGCCTTATCTCTGTAGAGAGGTGCAGCGTCCTGGCTGCCACCACCTTTTCCGCTCTCTTTCCCTCTTTGAATAAACTTTCGTCGACTTATTTCCTCCAAATTAAAGTCATAAGAGAGACCAATCTCCGAAACAAATTGCCCCCTGACCGTTCGAGCGGAATGGCAATGTACTTGCATGGGAAAAAGGGAAACCGGAGGGAATCATCTCTAGCGAATCTAACTTGTATAGCGGAGCATGGATAATCCTTTCGAGTAGTCGGTACTAGCTGATAGTTCTTCTTCCTGTTAGGGATGATGAATATGTATAATGCATACGATGATATATTCTGCATGGATGAGACGGTCAAACGATGTTGGGAAATCGAATAAAGTTGTAGCAAATTTCGTTCCGACGTTGGAGCTAAAGAAGTCCTGACCTATTTTATATTTCAGAAGATGTTGAATGTTTCCATAGCAATAATGTAGCAGATAGTCTAACGTATTTATGGGCAAGCAATATTTTATATTGCGTACCATGTTTCTTTAAAATTTAATCTACTTCACTTCTTATACTTGGGAAACTTCAAGAGAGACTACCACAGTAGGTCTTACTGTGTAAATTGAAAAGAATATAGTTATAGGAGAGAGAAGAAGAGATAGTCCCCTTATGTGGATTGATAACTCTATCCCTTCTTCAAGTCTAAGTTGCTGCTAGGACAGCTGGATGCAAGATTGTCTTAAACAATCACAGTAACAGAGCTGTAGAACACTACAACCACAGATTCGCAATTCGGTAACTCAGTTTACTAACAAAACCGAAACGTATTTACACACACAAGTAAGACCGCAAAAGCTACGGTGGTAGCTTGAGAACCACTACAGCTGCACCTAACACAATTTAGAAATGTATTGCTTTTGCTTCCCGCTGGAGGGGAGGAGGAGGGAGGGGAGGGAGGGTTAGCACCGTTTTGAAAGGTGCGGCGGAGGGGGTTGGCACCGACCTCAACCCTTCCGGCTCAGGGTCACTAAAATGGCCCCAACCCATCGGGATTAAAGTCAGTCCATGCCTAGTTGTGTTGCTTGAAGAAGAAGAAGTATGAACTAGACCAAATTCCATTCCGTCATCTTTACGAGAGGTTCGATTATACATAATGGGTTTATCCATTATATGTTGTAACAAACCCGCAAAAGCACATTTACATACACAATTTAGATAGCCAAAATGGCAATGATGGCACAAAAGGCAGTAGAGTTTGGCAGATGAACTGACCACAGATTTAAAAGATATTCGACCTGTCCGAGAACATCGAAGCTTACACCACGCTAAATTTTGCTACGAACGGTGGAAATTTAACCTCAAATTTGGTGTTATTATCGATAATTGAACTATTACATCAGTAGAGAAACGCTGGAACCAATTCAGATACCTGAGACGAAAACACGATAACCAGTTATCTGTTCTATAACACCCGATACTACCTGATTACCTGAGATCTTACAGAAGACCGGAAGTAGCTCTGAACTTCAGCTGATCCCCGGTCGAGTCCGGTTCTGCCAGAGAATCCGGAGTCGTCCATTAACCTGACCCGGGAGTTATGATGCAAATAGGGAGGGAGGTGGGAGGGGTGAATAGGAGGGGGGGGGGGGGGGGGGGAAGAACGAAATTCCAAAAGGTCAAGGCCTGTCTTTAGATCATACGGAGCGCCAGCAGACTCGATTGGAGAAGGGCGTGGGTATAAACATAAAAGAGCGCCACTCAATTTAAATTTAACCTCCGTCACTGGGCCGCGCAAATTGAGGATCCCTAAGTGGTGTTAGCTGAGGGTAGTATACGCCACATGGTCGAACAAAAATCAAAATGGCGTTTCATCCCGGAAAAATCACTTCATCCGCAGAAAGCGATGGTAAATCCCACTGCGATAGAACCAAAATGTGGGATGTCTACCACGTAACGACGATGCCCATAAAATCCCCTAGCCAAGGGTGGAAAACTCATTTCCTTGAGACGTAAAACGTCGCGTGACTACTTCGAAGATTGTCGCAACCGGAATCCGCAAGAACTGGCGGGGCAGGCGCTCACGCCTCACCCAGCAGTCGGACCAACGTAAAGAAATATACCAAATGTCGAAAAATTAGTCGCTGAATGCACCGAGCATCGTACCAGGCTCGCTAAAATGCAAGCGATAAAACGGCCAAAGAAATGAATAGAAATCGGATCAGGAGGGAGTATAATTCGTAACAAAACAAAATTTAACGCTAAGCGACGCAAGAAATTAAATTAATTACCAAAAAAACGAATTAATTCGTTAATAAGGAAAAGGAATGAGTATGCAACTCAACAAGCAGTCAGCGTTATCCGTTGCGAACCAAACCGAAAAGAAAATCGTAACAGAGTATAAGGTTAGTTGGCGGAAAACGCGGTGTTTATATGAAAATGTTTTCTTTGTTCACTATCAACAACTTTTAGTCGGTGTTATTTAACTAATCAGTTAAAGATGTTTTGTCTTACCTGTCAATTAAAGAAATAATATAAGCTGATTTACGCTAATGCGTCACTTTATAAGTAGGTAATTCACTTGAATATCAACATCCCGGTTGACTTATTGGACCCTGCGTTATCACACATCGTGTACGAACACAAATGATGTTGAATCGAAGATAAAAAGAGAAGAGTGCCAAAAATAGCGGCAAATTAACCAGGGAATTAGAGGCCAACTACATTTGACATGTCCGAATCGATAACAATCCCCACTGCGCACTCGATTACCCGCCGCGCTTTAACTACACAACAATACTCGAGCCGGTGATTTATAACTCATCCATCTTTTATCGAATCTATTTTAATAAAATTAACCGTCGAAGCTGTGTTGCTGGAACGTTCCGTACTACCGTATTAAGATCCACTCGAAGCGAGATTAGCTTTATCGACAGACGCTTTATCACGATTACAATCCATCGTCCCAATGCTATATAACTGTAAACGTCGTATGTATATAGATACATACAACGTATTTAGGACGAGTAAATAAGCTTCCAATCGGAAAGTAACGTGTACCCGTAGCTGAGAGCTCATAGTATGGGTAAATACGAAACGTGGAACAATTTATCCAATTCCGATCCAGTCCTGAACTCTCGCCCAACCTGCCGCTCTAATCCGAAGAGCGTTAGATTTTAACATGATCGATTCGGAGGCGATTTTTTCGGCGATACGAAAAACTCGCCGGGGCTCGGTGAATTGCAGCGTAAATTAGTCGATTCGTCTTTCGCCGAGTATTTGGGCGTACGCCAGATCTAAACGTGTAGCTGCGAACAAAAAAAAAATCCGTATTAAACTCGTAACGGCGAGAGGAGAGCGTAGTGTTGCGCGCTGGATTCGTTACGCGGTTGTTCGGAGCACGACGGGCGGTAAACGCAGGATTGATCGTCTGCCAACGCCCGATATCCCCCCGCGACGTAAGATTGATGTGCGATAGATGTGGAAGAAAGCTGACATCGGATGCAAAAACGTCGTTCCTATTCGGATTTGCAGCGCTTCCTTCAAGGTGAATGAGAATTTGGGGGACGGCGGCATCGTCTTTTTGGAATTTTTGCATTGGGATTAATTATGGCTTCGTATAATGAGTAGATGTCATAACTTTGAAAAAGGTAGTCTCGCCTTTTTCAAAGCTTAGGAAGCCACTGCAGCTGCGTCCATCATGGCTCCTCTATGTAGAAACAACTAGTTCGGAGGTCGGACTTACAAGGGAACACCGGCGGGTATCACCCTCCGATCTCGATGACATTTTACAGATCGAAAGAGTACCTCAAAATAAGAGACACGTATTTTTTAATCGGCGTATCCGCACGATTTTGGGGTATGGTCCCCTCCAAAGTTTGGACGATTTTTCAATTTTTGTAAATATTTCCTAAAATATAACATATTAAATTTTCTTCTTAACATAATTTGCAGCATAATTCATGGCCTTAAGGGTGGCGTCGCCCGTATTTGCAAAGACTTAATAACGGGGAACGGGGTACCCCATACTCCCAATTTTTTTAACATTTTTTCTTTTTCTTATTCAACAAAAGAAGGCTGCTTTTACATAGAATACGATGATATATAACAAGTTTATATATACAGGGTTTCCCACGGAACTGGCTAGTTAGAAGTTTTCGGACTTAACGAACAACTTCAGTTTTGAGAATTTTGATTTCGCAATAATTTGGTACTTACTCTCTTTCTAAAATGTTTTCAAGTTTCTTGCACTTTCGGTTAACCGGAAGTCACCACGAACTTTGTTATTTTAAATGGACCACCCTATATATTATTACGCTTTTGAATTCAGTATCAAATTCTATGACGACTACAACTAGGGTTTCCTATACCTATCTTCAACTGTTTCTAAGATATTACGAGTTTTATAAAAAAATTGACATTTACACCGTTATATTTAACTGATTAATTGTCACTTACTGCAAGTGCCAGAGGGTTGATATTTTAAAACTGCCAAATACTAACATTGTTTCACCAAAACGTAATAACATTTTTTCTTTATATCATACAGGATGTTCAAAAATTTATGCTATATCAAACCATTTTTAAAGTTGTAAAACTATTTTTTTCAAATAGAACACCCTGTATATTTTGACACTGTTGGACGCAGTGTTGTTAGTAAGCTGTGACTTTGACATTACAATATATTATTGTTTTCAGGAAACATTATTGCTGTAAACGTTGACTGTTACGTATTTTGTGTTAGATAAATGTACATTATGATGTAATTTATAAACAAAATAATGAAAAATATTGCAGTTTACTCAAATAAGGATATTTTAAATATATTTTATAGAAGGAGAATAATACCTGTATCACTACCACTACTACTCACTGTCACTGTATTTTTAAGCACCTGTAAACGTTTTACTACATTTTGATGTAATACTGTCACTATTTGGCAGTCTTAAAATGCGAGACCTGTGGCATTTTTGATTTTGCTTGATCGAACACTAGTAGATATTTAAGGAAAAAGTAATTCAAATAATCGGAATTTCTTTACTTCTCATATCGGTGAAAAATGATTATTTCTTCTGTTTGTTATTCCCCCACTACTGAATTTTGATTCGTCATTCCAAATTATTTTAGACAAAAAAATTATATTCTTGAAGATTGTCCCACACAATTTATTTCTTTCCACTTTGTCTAGTCTCCTAATAAGGATGCATCTTATTCTGTTTCAGATTCCTGTGGACAGATGATTTTGAAATGCCCAAATCTTCAAAAGCAGCATAAATTTAAAATACATATTCTGATTTGAGTAAATTCCAATATTGTCTTTTATTTTGTTTATAAATTACACAATAATGTATACTTATCTGCCACAAAATACGTAACGGTTAACGATTACAACAATAAGAAGAGAACCTGAGAACAATAATTTATTCTAAAGTCTAAGCTTACTAGATAAAATATTATTCCGCTATTTGGAAGCCTTAATAAATAAAATGGGAATAGAAAGCAAACTATTGGAGATAAGTCAGGGAGTGTTACAGCAAATAGACTTAGAATTAAATTTTGCATCGAACAGTGTCAAAATATACAGGGTGTTCCATTTGAAAAAAATGAGTTTTACTACTTTAAAAATTGTTTGATATAGTATAAATTTTTGAACACCCTGTATGATATAAAGAAAAAATGTTACTACGTTTTGGTGAAACAATGTTAGTATTTGGCAGTTTTAAAATATCAAGCCTCTGGTACTTACAGTAAGTGAGAATTATTCAGTTAAATATAACGGGGTAAATGTCAAAATTTTTATAAAAATCGTAATATCTTAGAAATAGTTGAAGATCTATATGAAACCTTAGTTGTAATCGTCATATAATTTGATGCTGAATTCAAAAACGTAATAATATATAGGGTGTTCCATTTAAAATAACAAAGTTCGTGGCGACTTCCGGTTAACCGGAAGTGCAAGAACCTTAAGAATATTTTAGAAAGAAAGTATGTTCCAAATTATTGCAAACCCAAAATTTTCAAAACTGAAGTGTTTCTTTAAGTCCGAAAACTTCTAACTAGCCAGTTCCGTGGGAAACCCTGTATTTATTTTGAGTTATTATTACTATTATTAATTTTCTAAATTTATTATACATCACCGTTTTCTATGTAAAAGCGATTTTTTTATGAATAACTAAAAAATTAATTATTAAAAAATGGGGGGTATGGGGTACCCCGTACCCCGTTATTAGCTTTTTATGAAGACCTTGGGACCATGCATTATCCTGGAAATTATGTTAAGGAAAGAAAATTATATCTGTCATAGTTCATTTGATTGATATATTAATTTTCAAGCTCTATTATTATTTTTCTATTTTTACAATTATTAATTTTCTAAACTTGTTATACATCATCGTATTATATGTAAAAACGGCCTTCTTTTGATGAATAAGAAAAAGAAAAAATGTGAAAAAACTGGGAGATATGGGGTACCCCGTCCCCCGTAATACGGACGACGCCACCAAATTATGTTAAGAAGAAAATTTAATATCTGTTATATTTTAGGAAATATTTGCAAAAATTGAAAAATCGTCCAAACTTTGGAGGGGGCTGTACCCCAAAATCGTACGCCGATAAAAAAAAATACGTGTCTCTTATTTTGAGGTACTCTTTCGATCTGAAAAGTTTCATCTAAATCGGAGGGGGACATCTGCCGGTGTTCCCTTGTAAGTCCGACCGTCGAACTAGTTGTTTCTAAATAGAGGAGCCGTGATGGATGCAGCTGCAGTGGCTTCCTAAGCTCCCCTACTTCCCAGACTACTACTACAACTCTTATTGTTGATTTTAGTGTCATGTTAGGTTATGTAAGTATGTTTGTGTATCTTTAGACGAGTTTTAGCACTACTTCTAAGTACGGAACAGTATGTGAAAGGTGCAGCTGCTCAATGATCGGTGTACCGCAACGTAACACACTTTCTGGCAGTGGGTTACGCTATCATATCGATTCCAACCAGTATATATTTACCTCATCATTCGATTCAATACACCATTTAATTTATTTAGCGATCATCTTCCGGGCACGAGCTTGTTTCTAGACGCGTACGTTTACGTGTGGGAAAACATGATTTCACCTCATTCAATTCCTTCATTCGCTCTCCCATCTATATTTTTTTCCTCCTTTTTTTCCCTCTCTTCACGCGCGCACAGAACATCAGGCGAATCAATTTTATTAACTTCCGCCGTCGGCTGCTGGCTGTTCCTCGCACCAGAAGGAGGAATCTCATCGACAACGACAAACTCGAGAGACCTCGAGAGTTGGCAAACTTCATTGTCGAGATGTCTTTCATCATAAATACATGTGCCTCGTCCTTCCATTCTCGCCCACCTTCTTCTATTTTTTTTTTTTTATACTTCTCGCGTGCGTTCCCCTTCGGCGCGTTCTAGCTTACTGTTGGAACGTGGAGAGAGCTTGTCACGACGTAAAAGGGAATAAGTCAAGCTGGTTATATGAAGCGAGAAAAACAGGTAAATAAGTAAGAGTGAAAGGAAGAGTGTCTAAGTGTTACGTTTGAAAGTATACATCCGAGATGGCGGAATGAATATTGACGTGCGGAACGGGGCCGCAATGAAGATGGAAAGTGGAATTTCCCCGAAATGAAATTGGAAGCCTAAACTACCACCGCTACTCCCGGTCAACTGACAATTTCCTAGAGACAAAAACTAACACAGCAACCAGAGAAATAATAATAATAATATCTTGCGGGAAAGGCGCTCCACCCTACCCCCCTCCATACAAATAATAATAATAATAATAATAATAATAATAATAAGATTGTAATTGTAATGAGTGATGAGGAACATATAAAGGGAATGGAAGAACAGGACCATTATAAATACCTTGGATATATGCAGAGTACCACCATCGATCATAAGCTCTGCAAAAAAGCCATAACCGATAAGTATGTGAAAAGACTCAACCTGGTGCTGAAATCTCAACTACATGGCAGAAACAAACTAAAGGCGGTAAGAACTTACGCTATCCCTGTGTTAACGTACAGTTATGGCATTCTCTCATGGACGACTACGGAACTGCAGGATCTGGACAGAACAACAAGAAGGACCTTCACGAAGCATAGAGCTCACCACCCGAAGAGTGCCGTGGAGAGATTCCATCTGCCTAGAGCAGAGGGTGGGAGAGGAATTCCGAAGGCGGCTGACCAACACGACCGTCAGGTGGCAAACCTCCGAGCTTATTTCCGTACAAAGCAGGAATCTAGTGCAATACACGAAGCGGTTGCCCGAAACGATGACTTCACCCCCCTCAGGTTAAAGCGTGACAACCACGACCCTGTCACGGAGCCGGAGGATGTGCCGGGCGTTGTACGGCAATGGAAACAGAAAGCTCTGCATGGCAGATATCCGATCCAACTGGAGGACCCACAAATAGATAGGAAAGCCACATTTACCTGGCTAACGCGTGGAGATCTGTACGCTGAAACAGAAGGATTCCTATTCGCCATACAAGACCAGGTAGTCGCCACCAAAGCGTACAGGAAACATATACTAAAAGATCCAGAGCTGCGCAATGATAAATGCAGAGTATGTGGCAAGAAAGAAGAGACCATAGACCACGTGGTAGGAAGCTGCACAGTGTTGGCGCCGAAAGAATATACCGAACGTCACAATAATGTCGCCAAAATACTACATTTGAAATTGTGTGAGACCTACGGTATAGAAACCGAAAAGCTGCCGTATTACAGGTACTCACCCCAAAAAGCGATAGTAGACGATCGGTATAAGCTCCTATGGGATTGGGAGGTCCCGACAGATAACACCATTGCTGCCAACATCCCGGACATTGTCTTCGTGGATATTGAGAGAAAGAAGACCTACATTATAGATGTCGCGATACCCCTACCTCACAACATAGGCAGAAAACATGAAGAGAAGATCTCCAAATACTTACCCCTGGCGGACGAGATCAAGAAATTATGGCACCGACAGCAGGTGGAAATCGTGCCTATAATAATAGGAGCTACAGGCGAGATCCCCTACAGGCTCTATCAGGGACTCGCGAGTTTGGGACTACCATCGCAAATCTACCTGCAGATGCAGAAAGCGGCGATACTTAGCACCTGCAACATCGTACGGAGGGTATTGGGGGAGGACACCTAATCGACTCATCCCCAAGGACTGGTACTTGTTCCCTGGAACCGTACACAGAACCGATAGAAAGACCAGCTCGCTGTGACCAACGAAATAATAATAATAATAATAATAATAATAATGCCGGGAAGTACTCTTTTTGTAGACAACTCTAAATGGTTTAAGAATGTATCTAGCGCTGAGATCCCAACCGACATTTCAGATTTTCTTTCACTTGGGCCGAAATTTGGGGTTCCTGTTGTTGCCAAAGATCTCAATATTGGGCGTTTCATTGCAGATGTAGAAGGTATTATCGCTGAGGTTCCTGATGAGGCTGCTAACGTCATGCGTGCCAGGGTCACGAATGTTGTCACCAACTTTTTGTCGGTCCCCCCAAATCAGAAAACTAACAGTTACAACTCCTGTTTCCATAAAACTAAGAAATTCCTAAAAGAACATCCTAACCTTCTCATCATTCAGGCTGACAAAGGAGGTTGCACTGTAGCTATGGATAAAACTGATTACATGGAAAAAACCATGACACTATTACAAGATCCATTAACTTACAAACTCCTAAACAGTGATCCAACTGAAACTGTACAGAGGAAATATAAGAAAATAAGAAAAATTGCCTCCACCAAACAATTGTCGGACCAAGAATTGAAAGATCTCACTATTTATAATTCCACCTTTCCCAAATTATACTGTCTGCCCAAAATACACAAACCGAACATTCCACTCAGACCAATAGTTAGTTCCATTAACTCTACTACTTATAACCTTTCCAAATTTCTCTCACGCATTTTAACGGACTCATTAGCCGAAGTTACAGATTACAACATCCAAGACACCTTCACTTTAGTTAACGAAATTAATGGTTTCACACTCCCCACCAACTACATCTTAATTTCATTAGATGTTATTTCATTATTTACTAATATTCCTTTGCAATTACTGCTGGACATTATAGAACAAAAATGGGACCTTGTCAAGTCACATACAACTCTATCATTACATTCCATGCTAGAGTTAATTAAGTTTACCTTTAACAATTGCTACTTTGCTTTTGACAAGAAATTTTATCTACAAACCTTTGGTACACCGATGGGTTCTCCCATCAGTCCCGTTCTAGCCTTAATTGTGATGGATTTTCTCCTGGATAGTGTGATTCCGCAATTACCGTTTCAATTACCATTTTTATTCAAATATGTTGATGACATCGTTTGTGCCATACCGCATGACCAAGCTGACACTATTTTACATTACTTTAATTCATTTAATCCACATCTTCAATTCACTATTGAAATAGAACAGCAACGTGGCATACCAGTTTTGGATGCTAAACTTATAAGAACTGAAAATAATACTATCATTACAGATTGGTACCAAAAGCCAACTGCATCAGGTAGATACTTAAATTATTTTTCTAACCATCCTAAAAACCACAAATTCAATACGGTCATCGCAATGAAAAATCGTGTTACACACATATCTGACGAAAGGTTCTTGCACGAAAATCTTAGGAAGCTCTTTGGGATTTTTGCCAATAATGGTTACCCTAAATCCATCCTTAATAAACTAATCTACAATTCAAATTTCTTTGATGGCCCCACAGAACGCAACAATACAGTTCTCAAATATAAAAAATTACCTTTCATAGAAAATTTAACCAACAAAATAGTTACCTTCTTCAAACCGTTTAATGAATTATCAATAGCTAAATATAACACTATGACGATTAGGAACTTATTCACTGTTGTCAAAGAAACAACGCCCTTAAATTACAAAAACTATACTGTATACAAGGTACCGTGTTTGGGATGTCAGAGTTGCTACATAGGTCAAACTTCACAATGGCTTAAACATCGCTTGAGCCAACACCGTAGTGATTGTCGTTTGGGCAAGAGATCTTGCGCCTTGGCCAATCATACGGCAGAAAAAGATCACAATTTTGATTTTGACAATGTCAAAATATTAGATTCAGATACCAACTACAAGCAGAGACTCTTCCTCGAAATGTTTCATATACATAAAAATAGTACCGTGAATTTCAAATCAGACACTAATCAATTAAGTAACATCTATTGCAACATTTTGCAACGATACAATAGTTGAATTATTTTTGGCACAACCGGTATGTTCTATCAGCTGTTCTCGATATATTTCCATCTCGATGCGTGGGTTTTTTTACTTTTAGTTTTTTCTTTTCTATACCTGTCCGGATCACTTGTTTTATCAATTCTATATTTTAAAATATCAAGACCTTGTGTGAGTTGTGTACGTTTGGTTTCCCGTCTAAATTAATTTCAATGAAAATTTTAAATCATTCACAATTATTTCCTTTTAAAAATAATTTTAAAATGTTAAAATTAAGTTTTATGTATCGACCATGTTAAGTTACTTTTTCGTATCAAGTTTGCTACTTATATTATCTCCACTGTAAGTATTCAGTTTGAAAGAATTTTGAACCTTATTGTTAAAAAAAACTCTTTTTAAATTTATAGTTTATACTACTGATGAAGTTCTGAATAAAGAGCGAAATATTGAGTTTATGAAAAAAGGAGACTCCTTTTTCTTTTAAACCACCACAGACCGATCACCCGTTTAAACTCCCTTGGTTTCCCAATAATAATAATAATAATTAGTGTTTATTTTCAACACAGCGTAAGAACATGAATCCGACTATACCTATCCGAGACTCCGCGAAGAAATACGACCATCACATCTATGCGTAGCCGCACGCAATTTTTTTCCTTTCCTCCGCATAATTACACCGTGAATAACGAGGAAGCGGTAGTACTAGCGGCTATTAACAGCATGATTTGTCTTCATTGTTGCTCGGCCAGTTAAATTGAATCTTAAAACTTTTGCATTATCAAGATTTATGTCATCCGAAGCTGGCTGTTGTTAAGCGAGGCCATTTTGTCGAAAGAGAAAGGCAGTTGAATTTGACAAATGCGTCTTATATCTCATCCGGTTCTTCCACCCCCTCTCCTTTCACCCCCTGCACCGTGTGCTCGAATTTCGCGGCCTTCACGGTTACCACCCTCCCTCGTTCGTTGCAGGTTTTGACACCAAATCTATAACGACGGATGTGTCTGTTTTTACAGCATTACAAATAAATCATAATTTTCCCCGTTCCTATTTTGTTTCTGTCGGTGGTAGTACCGCCGTGCGAAATCCCCGTTTCGTACACGTCGAATACGGTTTTGTGGGTGGTGGGGGAGACGGTTGGGTTCAATGAACGTAGGGATGTCGTTTTTAAAAGAATATATCTGTCAATGCGAGGATGGGGATTTATATCTCCTCCTGTGTAATTTTGGTTATATTAAGTGATACATCTACGCAATTCCTCCAGAAATTAATCAATTTTATATTAGAAGATTTTCTCCAAAATTCATGGGAAGTATCAAGAGCTTGCAACACTGTATTGTTCAGAGTAAACCCAAACTGCCATCAGTGGAGTGTCAGGGTATAGAACCGTTAGTCAAGTTCCTTTTCGTCTTTTCGCTGTTTAGCCACAATTTCAATTGCTCCTGGTGCTTCAAATATTTATCATCGAAACATTTTTTGCATCATAATTCCACGATAGCATCCAAAAATGTGGTCGTGAACTAAAACCTAAACGTATCTGTAGACAAATTTTACCAAAACCAAATCCTGGAATCTGTTTAAGTTTTGAAAAATTCTGAAGACGTACAACTGAACATTCTGCATTTCACCCAAATACCAGCAAGATGCTAGTAAACAATGGGGTCTTGCTACATCTGATCAAACAAAAACAGTGGGGTCGTTACTGGATCTGATTTCCTTGCGCCTGCAGGTTAAGAAGGAAGCAAACTTCAATTCCGTCTTCAAATCAAAAGACGTAGTGAGGCAGTTATGCAGGTCTATTGGCAATTGAACAATGTGCCAAGAAATAAAAATAAAAATACGCTACAAACTAAGGGAACATGCCTTTAGCCTTTGGGTTGGAGCTAGCATGGGGCTGCCCACTCAACCTCAAAGCTCTGGTATCACGAACCACATTTACTCTAATCTGAGTACCAACCCATTTGTCCCAATTTACTGGACTAATCGCAACAGTGGAAAACCGATCAAAAAATTCTTTACTAACTACTTTTTAAGACACAATGGCTAAACTCTAGCTTAACCTCAATAAAAGAGAATTTAAAACCATCACCTAGAACAGGAACATTACAACCAGAGGATGAATTCTGCACCCCCCAAGAAGATCCCAAACTTCTTCAGCAGTTTACCATGAGGGTTGGTCATCATCATAGTCTTTTCGCCAATGTTCTTAATTCTTGTAAAATTTGGGAATAGCACATTAAGCCTCCTCATTTGAAGACTGTACTTCGTTCTAGGTTTCTCGTCTCTCTTGTCACCTCTAAGTACAAGATGATCAAGTCTGAAGAGCTTTCATCGCCAATAAGGCTTTCAATTTGGATACTGTTTTCTGGGTCACCCCAATCGATTTTTCACCTTCTTCCGATAAGTTTTACCAGTATTCCTAGACCAGTGAAGATGAGACCAGTTTGACCAACCCCGAGGGAGTTAAGAAGTGGTGATTGTCATTGGCATTCCATCATAATCAACTTAATCATGTCTTTTATCTTGTAAAACTTCATCAGATCTTGGATGAGGAGATTCATCGCCATAAGCTTGGGATTTTAGGCTTTGACAACAGGACGACGAGACAATCCTGCTCTAACTGGTATGCAAAAACGTCAGAAATGTGCCCCACCTGGTGCTGGCTGCTAAACCGCTACGAAGTTCTAAGGGCACATGCCTTTAGCCTTTGGGTTGAAGCTACCTTTAGGCTGCCCAGTCACCCTCAAAGCTCTGGTATAAAGAAGCACATTTACTCTAATCTGAGTACCAAGCCATTTGGGGGGTCTGAAGGCAAGGAGACGTCCGATGGTCTTGTTCCCAGTCCCAATTTATTGGACCATTCGCAACAGTGGAAAACCGATCAAAAAACTCTTTACTAACTACTTTTTCAGGCACAATGGCTAAAGCCCAGCTGAAGCTCAACAAAAGAGAATTTAGAACCATCACCTGCAACAGTAACATTTACGTTACAACCAGGGGATGTTAGTGCTGCACCCCCAAGAAGATCCTAAACTTTCTCAGCAGTTTACCATGAGGGAAAGCAACCAGATGCTATATCAACTAATTGGTCATCTAATGTAATTGAGCATTAAGCTACAACTGCCTTCAAATCTGGAGACAGTGCTCGCTCTGAATATCTCGAGAACTAGGGGAATTGGCTATAAAACTATAAAACCACGTAATATCAAGATTCTACGATGCATATACGTTGGTATACATGCAGACCCAAAAAATACGGTCTCCATAATCTAGCTTTGGGCCGAGATGCATAGTTTCGACAGCATTAGGTATAATCGCAAAAAGATTGTCCGCCCTCAAAGGTTTGGCCCAAAGGAACACAATCATACTGATGTGAGTACCAACTGCTTCATGTTACAGAAACTTGTTCTTCTTCTTACAAATTCCTTGGCAAATCCTGAAGGAAAAAAATATTTTGCAAACCATAAGTGTTGAATTCTTTGTAGTGAGCCATAGGGGCTGGTCGAAAGAAACACAATTCAACTGACATGTGTAAGAGGTCACTGGTGATGTCAAAGCCAATAAGACTATCGGAGGTCTTCCCAAGGAAACTGGACAGACCAGATTCATTAGACCAGAACCATTACTAAGCCAGCCTCACCAAAAACTAAATCTTGCCAAAAGAGATCTTAGCACCATTAGGGCTTTCTTGCTGAGTATTGTTTCCAAAGCCAACCACCCATGAAAAGGATGCATCCCCATTGTCCTGGTAAACTATAAGTATGAAGCCCCCTCTCTCCCCCTTCCTTTTTTCGCCCCACCCCATTACGTCCGCATTTTGAGTAAACAAAAATGAGTAATAAATTCGAAATTCATACAACACGAAAGCTATAAAAGCATTCATTCCATCCGTTAATACTACAACCCAGTGCTATCCAACGTTGCATATATACGAGGGCACCACACTTATCGAGCCATAACAAAACTTTTACGGCGGAATTTACATGACAATGTTTGTTGCCGCCGCGTCGTGACGCAAACTCGCACCAGAATTAAAAGAAACTCGAAACAGACCGCAATGAAAAACAGTCGGTCTCTCTGAATTGTTTAATATATTCGCCGTCGTCTTCGGGCGTCACAGAACTTTGTACATTTCGCCTATTTTACAACGCTACGGGTGAGAAGAAAAAACTCTTCTTTCGTTTCGGCGAATGTATCGTCGCTGAAAATGGGTCGGGTCCTCCCCTTGTAGCCGCTTGTTTCGAATCGATCTTTCGGCGACAGTGGTGGCTCGTGAAATGCTGTCCGTTTCAGTGTTAAATGCACTATTTTACCCACAAAACATTAAAGTCACAACATAAATCAGACACGTTTTAGCAACAAAGCTGCTAGTATTTAGACGAGAACAAGTGGGAAACATTCCACTATGATTATGGTCCTGATAATGGCAGCTTCGCTGCCGAAACGTACCAGGTTTCTGGTGAGGGCTTAGTGTTTTGTGGGCGAAATACCTAACTTTCTTGAATATTACTCCATTTCAAGCTAAAGACATTGCCTCTAGGTCTCTCTTGGGCTAACGCCACTGCATCCTACCATCTTCTTTCAAGCAACGAATAAAAAAAAGGAGAACCAGATGAAAATAAAGAAATAAAGACAAGAATACAGAGTGGTACCTCGACGCCCGTTCAATTCGGAGGAAATAAAATATTCAAAGAGAAAGATACTATCTCCTCCACGACTCCCTCCCCTATATACATACACATACACGCAGAAACATTTCTATACGACCGTCTCTTCTACTTCTTCTTCTTCTTCTTCTTCTTCGAGGGAAAGAAACGCGAAACGTGGGGGTTCGAAAAACTTTTCTAGTTTAGATATTCGCGAGTTGTAGACGCGTCACGCGATGATTCGAGACGACAGGGGGGCGAGGAGACGGCGTGTCGTACGATCGCGGCCGTCACCGTCGCGCAGCTTTAAGAAGTGCTCTCCCGGCGACTGGCTGTCATCGTCAGTCGCGAAACGTTAAAACAATGAAAAATATGGGAATCGGTGAAGTGTGCGGCTTGTATCGGAATGGCACGGAAGTCGTTTGGATGTTAAACATGTGTCGCAAAGTTTTGCGGAATGTGTAGCAGAATTCGTGTTGTAGAGGTTAAGTACTATATGGTGGTTCTGGACTTGAAGCTCTTTCAACAATATCCAGCATTATTAGTCCAGTTAAACCAGCATAACGGAGCCAAACACAATTCCAATTAAATCCCAAAGAATCTATGAACATGCAGCTGCTCTATTGTGCCCATGCCGAGGAATTTGGCGATTTACAAGAAATCAAACTCAGAAAGACTGAATCGGGATTCAGCCAGCCCCCTCCCAGATGAAGAAATAAACATCACATACAGCTGAGGTCATTGACTTTTCGTGAAAGATATTCAACTACGTCTATTCAGAATCCTGAATCTTGGTGTTGGACTTTATATGGAGTTTGCTTGCTGATACTTGGTGGCAAATGGGAGACTGAAGGAAACTTAGTAGTTCTCATTGGTGTTTGCTGCTTTATCAATATTTTGATAGCAATTTATATATGCTTTTAGAATCTTTAGTGAGCCTCCTTGGCTTTGCAGAACTCCCACCTTTCACAGTCTTGGATTCTCACCTCAAACTGTCTGCCAAAAACAAAAACTCTAATATCAGGTTGGTCATCATCAGTCTTTTTCGCCAATCTTCTTAATTCTTGTAAAATTTGGGGATGACCTATTGAGCCTCCTCATTTGAAGACTGCACTTCGTTCTAGGTTTCTCATCTCTCTTGTCACCTCTAAGTAAGTACAAGATGATCAAGTCTGAAAAGCTTTCATCGCCAATCGATTTGGATACTGTTGTCTAGGTCACCTCAATCGATTTCTCACCTTCTTCCGATAAGTTTTACCAGTATTCCTCGACCAGTGAAGCTGAGACCAGTTTGACCAACCCCGAGGGAGTTAAGAAGTGGCGATTGTCATTGGCATTCCATCATAATCAACTTAATCATGTCTTTTATCTTATAAAACTTCATCAGATCTTGGATGAGGAGATTCATCGCCAAAAGCTTGGGATTTTAGGCTTTAACAACAGGACAACGAGACAATCCTGCTCTAACTGGTATGCAAAAACGTCAGAAATGTACCCTACCTGGTGCTGGCTGCTAAACCGCTACGAAGTTCTAAGGGCACATGCCTTTAGCCTTTGAGTTGAAGCTAGCTTGGGGCTGCCCACTCACCCTCCAAGCTCTGGTATAAAGAAGCACATTTACTCTAATCTGAGTAGCAAGCCATTTGGGGGGTCTGAAGGCAAGGAGACGTCCGATGGTCTTGTTCCCAGTCCCAATTTATTGGACCATTCGCAACAGTGAAAAACCGATCAAAAAACTCTTTACTAACTACTTTTTCAGGTACAATGGCTAAACCCCAGCTGAAGCTCAACAACAGAGAATTTTGAACCATCACCTGAAACAGGAGCATTTACATTACAACCAGGGGATGTTAGTGCTGCACCCCCAAGAAGATCCTAAACTTCCTCAGTAGTTTACCATGAAGGAAAGCAACCAGATGCTGAATCAACTAATTGGTCATCTAATGTAATTGAGCATTAAGCTACAACAGCCTTCAAATCTGGAGACCAGTGAAGCTGAGACCAGTTTGACCAACCCCGAGGGAGTTAAAAAGTAGTTGATTGTCATTGGGATTCCAACATCATCAACGCTATCATGTCTTTTATGTTGGAAAACTTCATTATATCGTGGGTGAGGAGATTCATCACCATGAGCTTAGGATTTCAAGTTTTGCCAAAAGGACGATGAGACAATCCTGCTCTAGCTGATTTGGGAAAACTTCCGAGATCTGCCCAACTTGACGATGGCTGCTGCATCCAAAGGAAACCCAAACAGTACATATTCAGTGATGAAGAATATATTTATGATGTTGTCATTTGTGGTAACATCAACAACAGATCCATCTTGATCTAACTATCTTTCTATGTACTTGCAGAAACTGAAATGAGGAATAATTCCAATCTTTTCAGAAGGCTATTATGTTGCTGGGGGTTGCCATTGGTCTCTGCAGAAATGATCATGCACTCCAAACAAATTGGACCTCGAACTTGCAGTATTGTAAGTAGGAGAAGAAAGATCTGAGGAAGCCCACAATGCAAAAATGGTTGAAATTTAAATTCATCATCAGAACTAACCAAGCTATGCATGCAGCCGCCAAAACGCCAAGCGCAAAGAAATCCTTGGACCACTTCAATGATCTTCATGACAATCTGGCACCATTAATGTGCTGCGATACCATTACTGATTAGTTTGAAAAATCTCCCCTAAACCGTTGAAGAGAGTGGTTGTCTTTCACAATGAGCATCACGTACGCAGAGGCTGGTTCCTCTCATATGCTGCCATAGCGAAGTTCTTTGGATCTTACTGTGTATCTGCATGAAGCTAAGATTAAACTTGCCAAAACTTGGAAATTCATAGTACCTAAACTGCACCCATCTAGAAACGTCTCACTTGCTCAAACGAGAGAAAATATCGTGATTGCATGGATAAAGCCACTTCCTGGGCATGAATTTGGGTGAGGCTTGCCTATTCAGGTAATGGCACCAATTTCATTAGAAATGCTTCAACGTTTTGGGCTTCTTCCTTAATGCACAGATTTGGTCACTTGACGCAAGCTTTGGATTCGGCCAGAATGCCCAAAATTTATGAACATGGTCTGGTGAATTTGGCTAAGAAGATCAATCTACTGATTCCAACCCTATACACACCATGAAAACTGTGTAGACCACTAGGTTGCAAGCAGGTCTGTTAATAATTTGAAACCAGCTTTCCCACGATCCCACTAAACTCGAGGCAAATATTCGTAAGCACCTGTGTACTCTAATGTATGCGTATGATTTCCTGACGCTGCGTCTCTCCCCCTTCGTCCGCTCTTATATTAAAAAAGTTAAGTCGTTTTCGACGCGCCTTTGGCCTTATCAAAATTTAAATCTGTCTCGTCTACGGATGTTACCTACTACACTTCGCAGAGAAACCAATAACGCACAGAGCACGTGTACGGCGCAAACTCCGAGCATAAATTATGTGCGAGGATTTCACGGGAAGAATTTCTTATTTAAAGAGGTGGCGGATTTGAATTTGATGAGCGTAAAGTTTGCAGAAGACATATAGCGCTGTAGTAGTTGAGGTTTATAGTGGAAGCTGTACTGGGATATATTCATTCGATATAAATTTACATTTTTAATCAATTTAAAGGTTCACTAATCCAATCCAGCACGCACCATACAAATCTTAAATTCGACCCTCGCCATTAAAAAAGAACGAGAGATAGAGCCCCTACACTCCCGCCGTTTCACTTTCTAAAGTAACCGAACCACTGCGAGATTATCATTAGCGACCGACTAAAAAAAAAGGGTGAATTAGGGTCGAAGGGTGAGCGGTGAAGCGAGAACGTTCTCCGCTACGACGAAGTCGAATCGATTCTTCTTCTCGGTCTTTGCATATCACCCCTTACTTAGTTTATAGAGGTAGGTACGCCGTTCGCACATTTCCCTCTTTATTTATTTTTTAATCTAAATTGTATTGGTTGGTCAGTGGGAGTAATCCTCCCGACTGCGCCATTAAAATTGAGAATGTTATTATTTTCTAGGGCATCCGCACTAAATTACTCATTTATTAGTTTGGGACGTTCATCAAAGACGAAATTAGTATACTAAACAGTTTAGGAGTGACAAATCACCTTGGAACATGCAATTTCGATTAATAATAATTCCGTTGAATAGCGTACGTATATAATTTTCGATGATGACCTGAAGCTAATAATCCCATTAACCCAGTAATTTCTGCCCTACAGAAATTGCTCTACGTCCATACAATATCTCTAATTGGGATATAAATCCGTTGATTAATAATATCTATTTACGTTTGGAACGTGATTAATGCATATTATTAGTTGTCGGACACATGTGCAGGTGACACGTTTACCGATTATGCACTATTATGTTAATGAGGTCATCTCGATAAAGTTGCCCAATATATAGATGCTGTATTCATTGGTGTACTTTATAAAATCGGGGAGATAATATGGTATTAGACATATTAATCGCTTCAAGATAAAATTAAAGTAAAGTTGTAACAAAGCCATGAAAACACATTTGAATCCGCGGTACTGAAGGTGCGTATTTCGGATTTTGTTGGTGACATGAATAGTCTGCTGTGACATAATTGATAACGCAACATTAATTGCGGCAATATAATATTGTAACAAAGCTATAGAAAGACATTTTACACACATATTTATACAATATAGCTCCTGATATCTTCAGTGATGCTTGGCACGGCAGCAACGCTCTTTCAAATATTCCTGAGCAAATTTTTCAATACCAACTACATATTTCTGCTGAAAAAATTGTGAGGCAACTACATATCTAATGCATACACCACCGTACGGATGGGTATCTTAGATTAGGTCTTCAGAACTCGCACGTTGACCACTTTAAGCTGCTTGTCAAAGCTAAACTCTCATGTCATCTGGTCTTATTGTCGTAGTTCGGATGTACGGTTAGGTCTTCCTCATTTTTAACCTGATCACTACTTACTTCACTATCTACAGATGCAAAGAAATCATAAGTAAAATGGTCTCCATGGACGCGGCATCTCGCTTCACCTTGTTTTGTTACAAGTATGAACAATACTCTTAGCGGAATGGAGATGAAAATGTTTGGGCAATGACGAGATGCCCAAACATTGAGGAGTGAATGGCCTGTGTCTTATGTAAAGAATCATTGGTATTAAAGCTAGCCACGAATATAGCCTGCCACCAAATCTCCACCTTTTATTTTCGTTAATCTATGGTGGATGAGGCTGAATACTAACAAACAACTCATGGAAACACATTTTTTCTGCGTTTCTACTTTTGTTACAGCCTATCTTTCTACTAAACATAGATAACGATTAACATTGGATCATCGTCTTAATAGTATTCATGGTGAAGAGTTCGAATCTTGTGGGTGTTGCCCGCGGTACCTCCTCACTAGAGATAAAGTTGACATTGCAACATTATTTGTGGCGATATAATACTGTAACAAAGCCAGGCACACACATCTACACACATAATTTACACAGCATGGGCTGCTTACTATAATAACCTGACATCTGGATCTAGATCTTCGCCCCCCCC
>SMLS01060725.1:0-31369 GCA_004785975.1 Popillia japonica
ACGCTTTTTTTAAAATTTACGGAAGTGTTTGAATAGTAGTTTAGGTGTCTGTTGATACTGGTGTCTTTTATGTACCAATTCGTTTTTATGTTCGTGTTATTATGTATTATTTTAACATTTAAAAAATTTATAGAATTTTGATTTTCTTTTTCAAACGTAAATTTTAATCTGTCATGACAGGAATTAAATGTGTGTACGTATAACATGTTCAATTTTACCTAACGGTATGCAACATATGCAACCATCCGTTACCGTTTGTAAAATTCAACATGACAATTTAGTTTACTCAAAGAATTTTGCTCAAGATCCTCCATTACAAAATTTGTTATCACTGCAGATAACGGAGAACCCATTGCAGTCACCTACATACAATTTATCAAAATTCTTAGTAATACTGTACAAACAAATTTTTGGAACTTTGATTTTGAAAATGTTAAGATTTTAAAAAAAGAAAATAGTTATAATAAAAGATTAATATCTGAAATGATATACATTAAAAAAGAAAATAACGCGGTCAATTTTAGAACACACGGAGAAAAATGTATAGTATTTATAAGTATAAATATACTGCATTTTAGTATAATTTATTGCTATATATAGGACAGCAACATAGCATACTAAATTTAACAATAAATTTATTCCTGGAAATTAAGTACCTATTATACTTCAATTTACTATATTTTATAGTAGCTTTAAGTAAATTGCTTGTACTACAATTAACAATAATTTTATACAAAATCAAACGAAATATGTAGGTAGGTAGTACGTGGTGTTTATCGATGTTTTACCGCCAATATCAATCTTTTCACAAATACAAAGACCGCGTCATACTGCATCTCATTCTTTTTACGTACGAGCGCCTTAAACCTTCTCTCTCTCATTTCATTAGTGTTCCAACGTGCATAAATTGAAACTACCTTTATTTAAAAACCAATATAAATACTTTTAAAAACCAATGAACTAGTTTTGCTAGATGTTGTAAATTATTTTTATTTAAAAATTTCATCAAATGTAGCAAACCTTTTGTTTTAATCTTAAAACATTTTGTTTTAAGATTTTAGGAACAAAATTGTTGTTGGCCATTAAACACAGTGTTCGTAATTTTAATACAATTTATACTATTCATAAGTATAAATTTCTAAATAAAATGTTTTGCTGTAACATTTTTCTCAGTGCAGATATAGAAAATTTAAGTATTATTTATAATAGTTTAATCACCTAATCACGCCCGAATTTTATAAAATTAAGCTCTTGACTAGGTTTTTTTGCCATGTTTTTCCCTAGTCCTTGAACAGAATTGTTAGAGCTTGACAAAAAATACATTGATATAAGTAACATTAGTGTTATGATTATAAATTTACATTTCAAAATATGTATCTTAAATTCTCCACTATATTGTAAACATAATCCTATATATCACTGAATTTCTTTGTCTGTAGATAATTTTGTTGATAGGCATGGCTAGTTATTTATTTATAATTTGACACCAAATAAATGTCATTTTTATTCCACTGAAGAAGTTGTTACGAAAACCAGATTATATACATATATTGTAAAGGTTTTGGAATAAATTTGACTTATGTTCGAATTGCAAGTGTTATCATTGACCTAACAAGTGGAAAAAACTATCTAGATAATAAGATAATTGAGAACATCAATTTATTTCCAGGATCTAAATAAATTAGATTTTCGTAATAATACTTCTTTACTGGAAGAAATTGGGATTTAATTTGTATCAAATAAATCTAAAAACAGCTAGCAATCAACAAAATTATCTAAAAAGAGAAAATTTGTTGATATTTGGGATTATGTTGAGAATTATATGAACAAAATACAATATTTTTGATATGTAAATTTAGTACAATATTATAAAAGTAAAATGAGTGATCGTTATATATGTCAATGTATTTTTTATTAAGCTGTAATTCTGTTCAATTATAGAACAACATGGCAAAAAACCAAGTTAAGAGTATCAATTGAATTATTATAAATAATACTTCAATTCTTGCTTTCTTTATGAATTTTCAGTACATATTAATCCAATACATACATATTTACATCGTACATAAATACATATCTGCCGTACCAAGATATACAGGCGCATCCTCTAGTTCCCTCTAGAGTCCTCCTAGTTAGGGAGTAGATTCATCTCGGCCCGCAGTAACGGTATCGAGGTTATGTCGTTTTTATTAGAGCGCTTAGGTAAAGTAGTTTCCGCGGTTATATTACGAGGTATTCAGGATAAACAGATACAGGTATGCCGACGCTCATCTTAATTGTTAAATACAAATCCCGCCTACAAAACTAGCGATTTTAACCTCTTTTGAAATAAATTTATAATGTAATTTCCTTCGTACTGACGTCATGCGTGGCTTTGACGATGTTTGGTTTTGAAACGAGCATATCTCTGTCTGTGTATCCTGGTAGTATTGTATATTGATGCTTACAGCACAGTTTTCTCAGATATTGTTTAGTTTGATCCATATAAGAGTTGCCACTGTCTTTGCAGTCTAATTTATTGGCATTATTTTGATTATCTTTTTTAATCTGTCTATTATTGTTTGGTCTAAATATAATATCCATTTTTTTAGTCGTTAATATCCGGAATTGTATATGTCGTAAATTTAATTTAGTTAACTTTTTACTAACATTTCATAAACTTCTTCTGGATAACTATCCTTCTTTAATATTCACATATGTACCTCCTTTTGTTTAGTTGACCAGGCTATTAAATCAGCACATCCTGAATTTAGGAAAGAGGCTTGAATCAAGTTAGGTAATTATGAAGTATGACACAATATTACCTAAGAAACTGCATTGTCTAAGCACTCTAAAGAAAGACGAAATAATTTTGATATTAAAACATTAAGTTTTAAAAAAGAAAGTAATTATAATAAAGATTAATTTATAAGAATTTACATATAATAATTTTAATTATGCATGAATTTATTAAATTAAGCTCTTGATTAGGTTTTCTGGGATGTATTTTTTTCCTAACCCTTGACTAGAACTGTTAGAGCTTGGCAAAAAATGTATTGATCTAAAGATCATTAAGTCCACCTTTATGATTATAAAGTGTTTTCCAATAAGAATAATATGATTTTGTAATGATGTAGTAACCATGGTAATAAAGTTATACCTGTCACTAGTTATGTTCACTAAAGTCTAACATTGTATTATGGCTAAATCCTCACTGTAAAAACACCAGTAAGACACTGAAATGCCAGAGCTGTTGAGATTATTGCTGCTGTAGGAGCTAGTGTTGCAGAAGATGCAAATTTATCATTTCATCGTCGTGCTCAAGAGTTAGAACTTAAAAAAAACCACTTGGCGAATTTTGCAAAAAGATTTAAATTTACACGCGTATTGTTTTGATCGAAGAACTTAAGCCACTGGACAACCGTCGGCGCCGCGAATTTGCTGCTTGAAGTTTAGTACGACTTGAAAGGCATCGCAATTTTTTGGAAAAAAATATCTTTTCAGATGAAACTCATTTTTGGTTGTGGTTACGGAAATAAGCATAATTGCAGTTTTTGGTGCAAAAACAATCCACAACAGATTTACGAGAAGCCTTTGCTTCCCCTAAAGGTAACTGTACGGTGTGGTTTATGGTATGGTGGTATCGTTGGACCATTTTTTTCTCTAAAATGAGGTTGGAGATTCAGTTACAGTGAATGGTGAACGATACCGACAGATGTTGACAATTTTTTGTGGCCAAATTTGAATGCGCAAGGAGTTGTAATATGTCTCCTTTAGATTACTTTTTCTGGGGTTATTTAAAATCTAAGGTTTATGCAAACAGGCCACAGACACTTGGTGCCTTGAGATTGAATACTGAATGCTGCATTCGTGAGATTATGCCCGATTTATTGCACAAAGTCGTTGAAAATTGGATTCGTCGAATTCGCTCGTGTACACGAACCCGAGGTGGACATTTAAACGAAGTGCTATTTAAAACATAAACATTATCGATTATACTTTAAGATAATATAAACAGTGTGGTTATATCTGAAATCATTTCTATTTATTTCATTTTAAAATCATGTCGTTGTTATTGGTAAATTTTTATTAAATTTTCATTTTAAAAATATTATATTTTTTTAATGAGATTCTAAACATAACGCTACATACCAATAAAGTTTTTTGACTTTAGATATTTTTTTTGATAAGCATGGGCTGTTTTTTACAATCTACTTGCCGGTATATTTAGGTATATTTTTCTAGACTATATGTATTACATATACAGGGTGATTCATAAGCAATGGGCCAAATTGTAACTACACGTTCAGAAGCCCAAAATAATAATATTTTCATTACCAACAATGGGTCTAAGTCTGCTCCTTACTGAGATACAGGGTGTTAAAGCGAAAAAAATAAAATAGATTTGTGTTAATAGATCAGCTACTTTTCTAGATAATGACTTGAAAATTTTTTTAAAACTAAAGTGTATTTATGTGATGTTGCTATTAGAAATAAATGACATAAAAATTAGAAAGTAGGTAATAAAACAAAATGTATTTATTTTTATGTAACAAGTAATTGAGAAAACCAATAATTACCGTAAAAGTTCTTCTATGTGTTTAATAGACCACTAAAAGGAAAGTAGTTGAAACGTAGCTGATCTATTAACAAAAATCTATTTTATTTTTTTCGCTTTAACACCCTGTGACTCAGTAAGGAGCAGACTTAGACCCATTGTTGTTAATGAAAATATTATTATTTTGGACTTCTGAACGTGTAGTCACAATTTGGCTCATTGCTTATGAATCACCCTGTATATGTGTGTTTGTAATCAAATGGGTCTACGAACAAACGCATTAGTAGCCGAGACAGTCAACGTATAAACTTCCTTCATAATACGCGATATTCATTATGAGACACACTGTACATACGATTACTTAAGTTTTCTTTGCTATACTCTAGAGGCACTGTCAAAGAATTATAAAGACGCGTAACTAGAATACATTTTTTAACGATAATGACTGCAATAAGAAATGCGAAAATTTTTCATTACAAAAACTTTGTTTCGGAAAAACATTAGGAACAGATGTAAGTACTGTTTATTATCTACTAGAAGGGCTAACATAATAGGTGCTAAAATATCGTCTTATACCTTGGGCTATTAGAAAAACCACTAAAACTGAAACGAACTTGGGAAAGAACGAAATTGCGAGCAATTTGTAAGAGTGGTTTACTTAATACTAAACACACGTAAACTGAAAATACTCGCCCTCAGTGTTACGATAGCCGATGAAACAACTTCCATCAAATTTCCGCAATGGTAATGGGAAACAAATTCTATTAGAAGTGAAATGTTCCACTATGTTTACGTATTACACTACACTTATATGAAGTGGGGTTTTTAGTTGTCTAATTGTAAGTAAATGATATTAAAGTATTAGTTACCTACTTAAATTAAAAAAAATTATATACAGTTCAAATCTTGCATGTATGCGCTTACGTTATTCTAGTATTACACTATGAACTAAATCAATACGCCGAAGTCAAATTAGCATCTAAAATCTAATCTCAAAATAGAGATGACCGCAATGATTGCAAGGTTCAATGTTGTATTCACTGCAGTAGGCGTTTAGTATTTTTCTGTACGCAAAATACTATATACCGCGCTTTACCTTCTATTGCACTCATTCCTTCAGATTTATACATACATACAGGATGTCCCATGACATGACTGCCAAAACCTCAGGATGTGTCTGTGAAATGTGTGTGTGAAATGTCTAATCAACATGTGGCCAAAACTCTTTCGTAACTGACTGACAAACATTTGAAGATTTAGATACCCCCACTAATGCAAACATTAAGTGCCGGTAGTAATTAAGTAAGTCGGTATGGTACTGAGTCATCATTTATTATGGCGGCTCTTTAATGAGAGCAAGTGAGCAATTACGTATTCATAGTTATTGAACAAGAACGTGGCCGCCAATTTGTCAAGAAATGATAAGTCGGTAACGGCAGATACCGATAATCTAACTGGAGAAATTTATTATTTACCAAACGCGCTAGATGTCGCAATATGTGAGCAAAGCCCAGCCATTGCTCCGTTATGCCATTAACATTACATTGAAGGTGGGGAGAACTGTATTTTGTTCTACTTCCATATCGTATAATGCATAGCCTGTGGGCAAGATCTCCAGTCTGCTCACCGCTGTTGTGAGATGAGTTTCGTCTCTGCGTTACAGAATAACGTGTTCTCGCGGTTAACGTATGATGAAAAAATCGCAATAAAAAATCTTAAACGGCCGATGCCTCAATTATGTTTAGAAAATAAACAATCTATTAAAGGTAAAGAGGTTATAATAAAATTCAAAACGGATATTTATCAGAAAAATAACTGGATTTGTGGGAGTAAAATTAAAAATACTTTGTTTTGTTTTCCGTCTGTCTTTTGTTTGGTAGTGAACCGTCTTGGTCAAAGAACGGAATAAGAGACTTTAATTCATCTTAGTGCTAAAATTACGAAACATGAAAATTTCGAAGGGCATTTGAAAAATATATTTAGTCTAGGAATGTGAGGAAATTATGCACTCCCTATGAGAACCACCCCGAGCCGCCACTGATTCATTGTCAGATAAAACGTCAAATAAGTTAATTCAGCCCCTCGTTGTCTTGTGTAACATTAAAGTAGGTAGGTACTCCTAAAAGTATGTTCACTTTTCGAATGAAAATACACCGATATTCACTTCATTTATGGATTGTGTAATGGAAGTGCACAAGCGGCAGTTCCTGAATATCGTCGACGATTTCCCACTCGTAAAGTGCCTTGTAGAACTGTTTTTAGCAATGTCCAACGATGTTTAAAGGAAACGGGTAAATTTCCTGCAGCAGTATGGTAGACAGGCTGATCGTCTACTAGTCTACACAATTTCGGTTTGTACCCGTGCCACGACTTAATTGTTCAAGCTTTGAAACCTGCCGACTACGCATCAAAACTTGAATTTAGTCGCTGGTTATTGAGAAAACGAAGGTTTTGTCGGAACATATTGTTTAGTGATGAAGCCTCCTTCAACAGAAACGACATCAATAACACTAGCAAATTTACACTGTTGGGAAGACCCCATTTTCAAGATAGATTTTAGGTGAATGTCTGGTGTGGTGATATTCATGACCGTCTCATCGGTCCGTTTATACTGGAAAAACGTCTCACGGCCATTCGTTATTGACGTTTCTTAGAACATGATTTTCCAGTTTTACTGGATGATGTTGCTCTTAATGTAAGACGACGAATGCGGATACGCGCCTCCACACTTTGGAAAAAAGTAACAGATTTTCTTAGTCAAAATTATACAAATAGGTGGATTGGAAGAGGTTCAGCAGTTGATTGGCCAGCAAGGTCACCAGACTTTAATCCAGTTGATTACTTTGTGTGAGGATGGCTGAAAGATTTACTTTATGCACAAAAGGTTGAAACTAGGGAACAACATGTTGCTAGAATTTTGGATGCCGCAGAAACTATTTGTGCTGATCCTGAGACTACATATTAGCAGAGCTACCACTTCAATTCTGAGAAGAGCTAGACTATGTATACAACAATTAAGTGGGCATATTGTTTGTATTAGTGGGGTTATCTAAAACTTCAAACTTCAACTTGTAGGTCACTTACGACATAGTTTTGGTCACATGTTAATTACACGTTTTTGACTTGAAATTGCCTGAATAACACATCCTTAGGTTTTGGCAGTCATGTCATGGGACACTTTGTGTATGCACGCATTCTAAACATTGTGCGTAAACCTAGAAAAAATATATGTACAGTTAGTCCCACAAGAGCGCGTGGCCGATATCTCGGTAAACATGCATACTAAAAAAAAGAAACAACCAAAAAGGGATTACTATGTTTCAGTACACACTTATTTAGTATGGTGTCCAATTTCCATGATTATCCGCTATAGCCTTGCAACGTTTTGGCATGCTTTCTACTAGGTCATCGACATATGAGGTCGGTATATTACGAATTTGTTTAGATAACTGTTTTACCTATATTAAATATGCGTTTCCTCCTGCTGTGATTGTATTTGCTAAATACCCAAATAATTTCGATCGGGTTTGCATCTGGAAGCCAGTTACAATATTTGGGATCATTGTCTTGTTGATATAGCCAAAAAATCGATATTTGATCCATAGATGTTGCAGTACTTGATACCAAATATTTTTCATAAATTTTCACCTTATTTGCTTCTGTCAAATTTTCTGTGAACACATGCAATGTCCCGGAACCTCTCTCACAGAAGCAACTCCATACGTGCACCTTTAGGGGATGTTTAGTTGAAAGTTGCACATTTAAAGGGAGCCCCAAAAAGAGAGTTCATCGGAAAAAATTTTGTTGCTCCAATCACGACCGTTGATTTCATGTGCCCACGAGCATCGTTTTTCTAGATGTTTATCGCTCATTGTCAGTAAGGGTTTTATTCTCGTGCTCTTCCATCGTTCTGTATGATAACTGAGACTGAACTAAAATATTTCGTGTAACGTGTATTAGCCTACATACTATACTATCCTGTGTAGTCGTTTACTTTCTAATGGCGCGATTCTCCAAAAATCGGCCGACACGCTTTTGTGGGACTAACTGTACATACGCTTCAATGTACTTCTCACTCATACAACATGTATTTGCATAAAATTATAAACATGGATCAGTCGTTACTTGTAAACACTACCTGTGTTTCCTTGTAAGTTAAGAAAGTTCTCGTTGTTCTTATATATCAGTCTATCCACCCACCAAGTTTTAGTTAAATCGGTCACCACCACTTGCCTGTGTTTCCTTGTTAGTGTTATGCACGAGTAAGGCTATTCAGTATGTCAAGTCTGGACAATCCATTAGCAAATAAATATTTCGGGACATAATTTGCGGATATCGACGCAAGAGCAGTTTGCATGATGTCCCGTTCCCTTAGAGATTTACAACATTACGAGTTGATAAAGCTTCCCAATTATGTACTAGTAAACACAATATGATATTGTCCACACCAACGTAAAAGAAGTAAGCAAACGTGTCTTTAATAGTCATTTTGATATAGGTACAATAATGATGTTGAACATACAGCATTAGTACGTACTTAGTTGCAATTTACGTAGAATGTACTACTGTCTTGAAAAATTTCTTGATGAATGCAAGATTTTATTTTAATTTAATCTGAACATTCAATTATTTCTTCAATTTCCGTAAGTATTCAAATACGCACGGAAGCATAAGTATATTTATGCGTTGTTTCACGTAATAGGTACTAGAAAAAATATCGTATAATGAATAACATAGTTTTTTGATGTCGCTTGCGGAGAAGTTATCGCATATTGGATATAACATCTAATTACAGTACTTTGATTACTAAACGAAGACAAATATTATTAGAAAGCTTAAATAATATTAGTACCTTTAAGTAGCAACTACACGCAAAAATACAAGTGCAACTGAAGCCAATTAATTATTTCGTCACTTGCAATCCCTGTTCATAGATTTATTTTGTAGTAGCTGTTTTCCACAATCAAAAACACTTAAAAATAGAGGACAGAGTAGTTACGACTTCTAGAAGGATACTATAAACTTGAAAAACAAATTTTGCGCTTTTGTTACTAAGTCAACGATAAGAAAATAATTACTATGATCAAGTATTGGCTAGTTTTGGTAAAGTAATTCCTATGAAACAGCAAAGCAATACAATACTGTATTAGATACAAAAATCACACAGCTTAAAAAAGCTCTAAAGCCGGTTATTAGTAAAGAAGGATATTATGTGAAGTCTAACACGCAAATACTACAACTACAAATTGAAAATTAATGGGGCGTATGATTTGGGACGGGCAATTCACATCGTGGTCACAAGGAGTAAAGCTAATTATCAAACAAATTTTACATAATATTTTCCCACTTTTCTCTAAGAACAATTTTAAGTTCTGCAACTAAATGCTGCGTGTGTTTGTGTAATGCTTCGTCAGGAAATACGTCCGGTAAGACTATATACCAATTTTTATTTTTTCGTAAATAATCTTCGGGGTTTCAAGTTAGTCATATCTAATTCGAAACGTTTCGAATTTAAGTGAATTTTAGTTTGTTTAATACTTCAGTTAAATCTCTTTATGTTACTAATTGTCGTAACAATACGCCTGCTCTTTTTTTGTTACACAAATTAATTTTAACTAATATTAATATTTAACTTGGTAGTCATCTGCATGTAAAATATACCTCAAATTGAAAATTCTCTGCTCGTGCATATAGGAAGGTGACACCGCACAGATTTTTTTAATATAAAATGTTATTCAGATGGATATTGGAACATACAAGCTATCATAATTTAACTAATTATCTATATTTTACATTTTTATTAAATGACGTGTTATGTATGATTGTGGCTTAATTAATTTTTTTTTGAAATAGTTATTACAACGAATGCGTTCAATTTAGTTTAGTAGCTTTATTTGCGGTACACAATTTCTGACAAGAACTTTCAAATAAAATGGAACCGAAAATTTACAATGAAATGTCCACTGAAGTTTAACTTTCCTCGGGTGCAGTAGTAAATTAGTAGAAAGATATGTGAGTACGAGGTCCAGCAGTACTTTGTCTTCTACGTGACAATGGAAATTACTTTTGTCTGTTGCAATGTTGATTTGTTCTTACGTTTCGTCTTATATATGCCAGTAAAACATTTGTGTTTTCATTTCTATTAGTTTTTTCGACAAGTTTTTTTTTTGCTGGGTTAAAATCCTTTATGGACATCGTCCTGGATGTTATTGGCCGATAGTGTAGGAGTCGCCATTCTGGGTATACCTACTAAAAACCCCCCATATCTTCCGCCGCCGTACCATCAGAACTGCTGTTGGCTTTGGGTCGATGGCGCGGTTGTCTCTTGTTAGGTGTTCCTTCTGGTCTCCCTTGCCATTATGATTCCTTTAAAATATCCGTCCACTGCCCGCCAGTTTGCCTCGCTTTCTAGCATTGTTACGATAAGGTTTTCTTCGCTGATTGGCCGTCGTAATTGCTTCTCCAGCGTAGTTCGGTCCGCATTCCACCTGTCACAATAGAACGCCATGTGGGCAGGTGAATCCACCATCTTACAGTCTTGGCAGAGGTCATCTTCTGCCAACTTGAATCTGTGCAGGTAATTTCCGAAATTTCCATCCCCTGAGAGGAACTGGCTGAGGTAATAGTTCACTCTCATAAATTTGCACTCTAGCCAAGGTGTTAAATTGCCAATGAGTGTTTTGCTCCAGTTGGCCGTAGACTCCAAGTTCTCCCACCTTCTTTGCCATCTTCGTACTGTAAGGGCTCTTTCTGACTTTTTATCGCTCTTGAGAATAATAATCCTGCGCTGTTCTTCAGCAAGAAGGGAGATTGGTGGTACTCCCGCTATAACCTGCACTGCTCTGGTGGACATGGTTCTATAACCACTTATAACTCTAAGCAATATTCTTCGCTGGAGACTTTCCAGTGCTTCTCGATGTTTTTTATTATCTAACACAGTGATCCGAGCAGGGATTGCGTATAGAATTTGGGATTCTATGGCCTTATACAATATTTGCCTTCGCTTACTACTGGGATCTGCTATGTTAAGTAGGACTTTTAGCAGGGCTGTAAGGGTTGCGTCAGCCTTCTCTATTACTTGCTTCACATGCATGCCGAACTTTAAATTGTGGTATAACAATATGCCTAGGTGTTTTATACTTGTTTGGGGACTGAACTCTTTCTCCGATACAAGGAACTTGACGTCTGCGCTCCTGTAAGGACCCTTGAGGATGATCGCGTCGGTTTTTTCTGGTGCTAGTTGCAAGTGTGCTCCTCCATTCATTTAGCAATGCTTTCTACTGCCTCATTGGCTTTTAAGACTTGATCCCTTCTATGAGTATCGCAAGATCGTCTGCGTATGCTGTCGTGGTAACACCTTCCTCGAGAGCTAGGCATAAGACTTGGTCATACAGTATGTTCCACAGGGTCGGCACCAGAAACGAACCCTGTGGGACGCCAGCGTTCAACTTCAGACATTCCCCGCGGGACAGTAGGATCAGCCTATATGGAAATAGTCCTCCACAATATTAATAAGGTATCTTGGGATGTTTCTTCTCTTGAGCTCTCCAATTATTCGGCACCAGGATGCCCAGTTAAATGCGTGTGTGATATCTAATGCTATCATCGCCACCCATTTTTTCTTGGACGATTTGACCATTCTGACGATCTCTCTTATGGCATGCACCGTTGATTTACCTTTGACGAAACCAAACTGTTATTCTGAGAGTCCATACGACTTGTTAATTTCTTCATCCACCCTGTTTTTTATTAAACGTTCATATGTTTTGCCCAGTATACTAAGCAAGCAGATAGGTCCGAACGCAGGAGGCGTTGCTGTTGGCGAACCTTTCGGCAGGAGGACGACTATGGCCTCCTTCCGCACTGTCGGAAATTGCTGATTCTTAAGGAGCTGATTGAACACCTCGAGTAGAACTGCCGGAATTGTCTCTGCAATGGTCATCACTGCTTCCGTGGTAAGCTGATCCGGTTCTGATGATTTGCCTCTTTTCATTTTTTCCAGTGCCTCAGTGGCAAGTTAGAATGTTGTTATGTTTGATATTAATGATTAATTTAAGAAGGAATACGAATAGCCTTGTTATCGGATGCAAGTGAAGTATCCATTGCGGCCATGATAAGGGTTACTGGCATTGTTTCTCCGAAGCTACCTATGTAATCATGATTTGCTTTATGAAATGTTTTTGTTTTAAACATACATAGTGTATCTTTTAATACTACTACTACGACACAATAGCAATAGTATGCGCATATGTACATATGTATATGTACTTAGGGGGTTATCTAGCCAGATGGCAATTCGTTATGATCCAGGATTCAGTTCTGTAAGATGGTGGTATCTTTTCTTCAAAGAATTGTGTGCCAATAGATCACCTTCAAAGTCGTTGTCACGTTGATTCCACTCTGGTATATCAGATTCTTCAAATATAGCTTATAAGTAAACATTCATAAATTAGGATAAATGTGTACGCATACAGTTAACAGAAAGGGTGCCAATGTTGGCAGAAATTCAAGCGATTTGGACACTGGGTTCTCATTAACCCACTGACGTTGTAGAATGACGAGTGGCACATTGTCGTCATCATCTAAATTTGAAACAACCCCGTCCAAGGCAATTTCAGGATTAAGATGGTTCTAAGCTACCATTAATTCATTACTGCTTCTTTGATCAGCTTTTCTAAAGCATCGGAAATATTCGTGACGTTTTCTATTATAGCGGATAAAAGATTGTTGCTGTAGTGTAATTTCGTTAATCTCATAACGTTTTGGTCCATCGGTTGTATAAACCATGGACATTATGGGGGAGATACATTGCAACAATTTGCCCATACTCACTTTTCATTTCATCCCTAAATAGGATTACTTCATAAAATTTGTTTCTATAAACGAAGGTACAGTTTACAGTTCGATCACGGTATACGGTGGCCTTGCATAAATATTTTGTTGTTCACAATATGCGATGTCACACTATCGCGTGTCTACTGTGTTATTATGTATATGTATATAGGGAAAATAAATCTTGGGGATTGCGATCAGTGGGCTTGATAATTAAATAAAAGAATCTCATCGGATCAAATCACAATATTTCGCCAATGTTTGTTAGCATCATCAGGTGGTTAATCAGAAGTCAAAAGACTAAACCATGGTGGGCAGAACAGAAGAAATTTCATAAAAACAGCTATTAAAACATGTTAAAAAGTGATGAATGTATACAATCTAATAAAACATCGCAGCACAAAAAGTGGTGTAGAAAAATAGAAAACAATTGCGAGCTGTCACTGCACACCAGGTGTGTGAAGGGTTAATGGTGAAGGGCTAAAGGTTTTTATGAAGTTTCTCCTGTTTTGCCCGCCACGGTTTAGTCTTTTGATTCCTGATTAACCACCTGATGATGCTAATAAACATTGGCAAAATGTTGTGGATTGATCCAATGAAATTTTTAAATTAAATTATCAAGCCCACTGAGCGCATTCCCTAACTACTGTTTCGGTCGAGAAACTACCCTCACACTTATTATACATATATATATATACATACATAAGCGCCTGACTGATATTCTGATATATTGAAAATATGAAAATATGTAGGTACATATATTGTTTGAAGTCCAAAGTGGTGTCTAAAAAGGTTTGAACTTTTATAAATTGTTTAATTCTGTTCTATTATAGTTACACCACTGTCACAAATTAGTGATACACTGTATTTTGTAAATGAAAACTGAAGATTTACCTTGATAGCTAACCAAGTTGTTTCAAACTTTTTAAAAGAATGTTACGGTTGTTATTTCTGTTGATGGTGTTACATAATAATTCTCTAGAATCAACATTTATCCATAACAATTTTTTATACGGCTTTACTTTATGTGCACATCGTTTCAAATAGTATTTCCACTAAAATGACACATTGTAGTAGAAATTCGACGATAGAGGTATTTGGTAAGTTAGGAATAGTGAAAACAGTATTCAGAATTAGGTTTGATGCATACAATGTTGAAACTCCTTGTATCCACTGCATCATGGCTCGTTATTAGATGAGTTTTATAAAATATATGAAACACTATCTTCGTAATATATGATTTGTAGTTTTCTTATGCCGCCATCAAATCGGATGTTAAAATATCTCATATACGTCTGCAAGATTACATTTAGACCTTCGGTGTCATATTAATTTACAAAATCAGATAAATCGGTCATAGAATCGATTAATCGATTTCATTAAAATTGATTAACCAGTTTTGGACTAAACCGATTACGATTTCCGAAGCATGTCCTCTTAATATCTTCGTAAAAGTTAATTGTCGGAAGCATTCGTGTTGTTTGCGAAACGATAACTATAATATAACTAAAACTAAGCACTGATAAACACAAATTGAAACTGTGTGCAAACTGTTATTCATAATATAAGTGGAAGAGTAGCTTCTATGGAAATAGATACAGTTACAGTAGTGTTTGTAGAATTTGTAATAAATATCACCTTTTCACTTTCACCAAGACCCAAATGAAAAAAAAGCTTTGACAGGCGTATAGAGGTATGGTACTGACCATCAGATAATGTCGTCAATGATTATAATTTTTTATAAATTTGCGCTGTTCTGTCGACTTCTGAAGGCCGATTTATTGTTTCTTGTATGTCAGCTGCGGTTTAATATTTAGCAAAGCACGTGGTTTCAATTTGATGATGCAGTAGGTTATTATATATAAGAACAATAAAACATTTTCTAACTTGGAACTTTCCAGAATGGGTAGGAACAAGAACTATTTATCCACACAATATGCACAATAGTATGTAAGAATTACATATTAAAATTTGCTTAGAAGTTTACCTAGGATACATATGGCTGTGAAATATGAATTAACAATAAATAAGTTGTTTTATCGAAATTTTTATACAAAGGAGCAATAATAATACTAATTATGAATTTAGTTATTTTTATCTGCGAAATCTGCTGCCAATCTTTTATGATTATTAAGATATTGAGATTTAATGTCTGAATCCTCGTTTATTTACCATCATCATTATTTTGTTATTGTTACTGGTCTTCTACATTTAACTCTGGCTCCCATTTTAATTGTTTTGTCTATTTATTGCAACGTCTTTATTTTTTTGCTGCTATTATTCCTATTGTTTTTCGTATTCCCTATAACCTTTGATTCTATGCATATTTCGTCAACGTTCTCTTGATCTCCAGATTATTGCCGGGATTATTCCTGCAGCACTGCTTTCTCATTCCATATGTCGCTTTCCATACATGTTTTCATAGATGGAGTTCTTCTTGAAGAAAAAAGTCTTAAGAAATTAAATAACATTGACAGGCACAACTCTCGAATGGAAAGAAAATGTAGAGAATAACATTCTAGACATGCAGTTATTAAAAATATATACAGATCTAGGAAGGATGCATCGTCTATTTATCAATGAACGATCCAGTGGAAAGTGTGGAGATGTGTTCAATTTAAGTACTTGGTCTAAGCCTCTCATATTTTGGGAACATTGCAGAGTTTGTAACTGAATAAAGTATTATTGATATTGGTTAATTAATAAGTAACTATACTTGCAATTCTATTGAGATATTGAATTTTGCAAAAAACGGTGTTGTAATGTTGACACTGTTATTCAATATTCAATACAAATTACTAAATGCTGACATTATTTCAACTCGTGTTTGCTGTCTTGAAATGGTTGTCATAAAGTAAGGGATATATTTTAAAGTATTTTATCTTTTTAACAAAAAATAGAGAAAACTAATTCCTTAAGGAATGCGATTTTACTGTACTTATGTATGTGCAACATCCCTGGATTACGAAGATTTCGATGAATGTCAAAGCGGGGCCCTCTCAAATGAAACCGTACAGCAATTTGATACAAAAATTTGAAAGAACATGGTCTGTAACTGACCTACCAAGATCAGAGAGACCAAGAATTCGTGATGTCGAAGTTACAGAGGTTCTTAAAAGTGCCGTATGCTACGGTTTGGAAAATTTTGTGCAGAATTCTAAAAATCTATCCTTATAAACTGGAAATGCTCTTTGAATTAAAGGAGATAGATTTGGCTACTACATATTTTTGTTTGAGAGTAATAGCTTAGAAAGAAATTGACTCCGAATGGTTATTTCCCACATGTTACTCTGAATGGTGGAGTCAATATTCCATACTGTAGAATTTAGTCTGCAAAAACCTTGAAGGAGGTCTTAATGATGAAAAAATCACCGTTTGATGCGGTTGTACAGCTGATTTTACTTTTAATTACTCCATATTTCTGCGAGGAAATACAGATTGGCAAAGTCGTATCTGTACCTGTAAGCTGCAAAACGAATACCACGGAATTGAAAATGTCATTTTTAGGATGGATTTAAGACGGAGCACCTAGCACATTTTCCGATCACTCCAATAAATGTTAACCAACGTTTTTCAAAATCTTGTGCTATGCCGCCTGATTTTAATTCTGGCTGTGGGATTGTGTACAATGTTTAATGTTTAGAAGACGACCAACACTGTTAAAAGAATTGAAAGACTATTACCGAGCAAATTGGTGCAATTCAACCAGAAATGTTACGGAATGCTGTGTATTTGGAGAGAAGGTCGATAATCGTATAACAACAAAATGGAGGTCAAACATTTGCTGTAACTGATTTTGGGTATACTAAATTCCATTCCTTAAGCAATTAGATTTCGTCTTTTTTGTTATTAACCTAATTTTTTTATAATTTAAAATATATTTATTACTTTATGATAACCCCATATGTCGTATTCCTGGTGCTGCCTTCCAAACTCTGGTAAATCATCATTTAGAATATTGAATATAAAGAGTTTTATGTTTTTGTAATAGTAAATTTTACTGTGGATTAAATATTTTATTATCGAATGTATTAGCAGTTCTATAACACTAATTTCACAATTTTATAATTATCAAAACCTAGAATCCTTGCTCGAAAACTGACAGTTGTTTAAAAAAGCATTAATGCAAACTATGCTACGTGAAAAATTTGTCATATAGATGTAGAAAGGCGAATTGTTATTCAAAGCTGAATTCTATACCAGTAAACTTTTATACAGTTCGACTTGTTATATTTCAGATCGTAACCGATTGTTTTTGGATTTGTGATACTTTCAGATAAAGCCATATATCTATTTATCTCTAAAACCGTTATAAGTCGTAATTGTATATTCAGGAGACTCTGTCTGAAACAAGCTTCGTATTCGAAAAATCCGCCCTATTGACATTCTATAGTCGAATCGCAGGCGCGTACAGTTCGCCTAGCGAACGTTGCCACCCCTACTGTATTTACTGTCAGTTTGGCGCCCTCACCCTACATCGGTCACAGCCTACTTCCTTCAAAGAACTGTCTATAATTTTCTTACTGTTATACTGTTGTTCTATCTATTACTTAAAAATTATTAAACGGCACACAACCGCTAGATAAGAAACAAAGAAAGATCAGAAATTAAATAATAACCTTAATAAAAAAAAATTAACGGTGTGCTCCTTTTTTATATTATTATTCCGTATACAAAATTGACTGACCGCTAAAAGTTACTGTGTATAGTTCTCAGTGAGTGTTTTGTTCACATAAAAAACTGCATTGATTTCTTTTCTAATGCATATCTTTTCAATTCGGCGATTGATTTGAATTCCACAGAGGTAAATGTCTTCTTTTGATAGCAGGCACCGTTCGAAAGAAAATGCTTGTTTCCCCCTTAGTTTAAATCTCCCTTAAAATTGCTTGGCTTTTAGCAGATTAGACGAAATAATTTGTAGATAATTCCCAATATCGTCGATTGTTCAGCACGACTTACTTTTTAATTACACGATTGGTGTCCTGTACCATAGCTTTGATCACATTCCATTATTGTATTATTAATAGAGATAGAGTACCTACTTATAGTTTTGATTTTAGCATGGTATTTAATTTGGAAACGAAATGTATCTTTGCTATAACCTCCTTTTTAGCAATAATATTGGCTAATATATGATTCGATAATATTAAAATTAATATTAAATTAATAAATAATTGAAATAACCGTGTCGTATTTATATGTTTCGAACGAAAAAATGACTTACACATGTATCTAGTTGCGTGATTTTATGAAATTTAGCGTAATCCTGCTTTTATAAATAACATTTTAATAGCCTAAGTATTGAGCTAATCCAAAATATTGTTCGTAGTAGTCTTTGAAGACTAGGGAGAGTTTTTTCATTCATAAATTTTACTATAAATAATAAAAATAGTTGAGGTTATGTAGTGCTGTAATTGCGTTCATCGATTCTTTTAAAACACACGGATGGAATGTGAAACATTTTACCTATTTACTATGTTTAATTAATATACATACATCAAACTAAAAAGATTACATATATATTTCGACAATTTTTTATTAAAATTAGTGTGAGTAGAATGCTGTAGGTACATTAAAGTACAATTTGCTCAATCGTTTTAGTTGTTTTTCTAATTGTGTAGTTATACAGCTGCATTGTTTTTAGAGAATATTTCGAAAAGATGTTTTTTTACTTAGTAATACCAGCTCATCCACCAAAACGGCAAGTTCTATTTAGACCTTCCATTGAGTAACAGATGGTTATACAAAAAGTAGCATACAATAAATTTAGATACGTGCTTCATTTTAATTAATTTTGGGATGGCACGGATTGTATTTTAATTGGTTGAAATTACCGAGGAAGTATATGTTGTGGCTTTAGGTCTTCAGAAAACGTTTTCCTTTCGGTATCATCTGTTCGTGTTTCCTTGATCGTATTTGAAACCTCAAAAAGTATAATAATTGTGCTTGTGAAAAAAATGTTCGTTGGTTATAAATTTTTGCTATGTTATGAGTTTTTGCTTTATCTACTTCAAATTTGCTGAATACTGAAACAAATATTTTGTTTACTACAGAAATAAATCTGTACATTTTTTCATTTCAAAATGATAAATACTGTTAAATAAACCTTTGCATTTGACGAATCTAGTCTTTAGTACAAAATTAACAAGCCTACAAAAACATTTCTTCAGATATACTAGCGCGAGAATTACCTACATCATTGCCTTTTTGTCATGTTTTTAAATAGTAGGTATTACGCAAAATATTATCCATTACACGATACATATCTTAGTAGTGTTGTTAGTCTCCTAATCAGCTTGGTGTAGATGTTATCGTTTTGCTTATTAGAATTAATTTACTTACTGTTTGTCAGTATATGTGGCTGCTAGTTATATCCAATATAATTTTTAATTTTACTAATCTTTTGTTAGCCATCTAGATTACTGTAATGAATTATAAATTAAAAAATTAATGAAATACGAAACTAAGTGTTAGCAACTGACTGATTAGCAAACCGGCAGTATATATGCATTCTTATGCACAGATATCTCCGTCTTCTCTAATTATTTCTAACTTTGCTTTTTCTCCACTTACTACTAGATGTTTGTTTGGTCTCGACTCGCTAATGTGTATTTTGCCCGACCGTTTTTCTTTTTTTGGTATGACGTTCACGCTGTTGTTAGTTTTGTTCATTTACAGTCCGTTGGTTACTGTAGCTCTTTAATACGTCTTTAAGTTTAGGATTTATTTTTATGTCCTAATTAGCCGTCATTAAGAGGTTATGTGATTTTTTACTGTATGGTACGGCAAAATCAATGGATTTTTCGGAGGTTCCTATTCTTGTCGGGCTGGAAATAGATGACTAGATTTGGGCTTTTTAAGTTCTATTATATAAAAATGTTTCACTGTTATTTCCCTCATATTGCAGTTACTCACAACATTGCAGTTACTCTTTGGGTAGCTGCTTTCTTCATAGTTGATTCATCATGAAAAATACTCCTAAGACTAGGAACTGAACAGAACATGGGAAAAAGGTGAAACATTAACACGATCGCCTCATCGTTCCGCATTGGAATAAAATACTACTTTGAACTTGTTCGAGTGAATAGTAATATCATGAAGAACATTTGCATTTATTGAAAATCCTCTTGAGTCTTTATAATCGGCGAATGATACATTGCTATGATGGTGTCTGTATTTGTACTGTGGAACCTTACTGGTATGAAAAGAATACTGCTACCATTACACTAACGTATGCTTGTTATGTTTACCTATTACGGGCATCCGTGCTTCAGAAATTGGAACACAGTATTATGGAGATTGCCTGTTCATTTTTCTTTGACAGGCTTATAATAGCATTTTTCATATCTTTATTAATATCCACGCATGTGGTAGCTATATGTGAAACAGGAGATTATGTGCATGTATATGATTCATATCCTTATATTAATGCCGCAGCACATTTTCTTTAATTTTCTAATTACAAAGTATGCGAATTACAATGGCTTGAATAGCACATTTTTTGAAACGCGTTCTAATTCATCATTCTATGTTTTGTGTGATTAATTTTATATCGATAAATATTTTATATAATATGTAAGTACATGTGGTACCATATCATAGTTTTAATAAATTTAAAAAGAATTCCGTTAATCTACTTGTACCTATAGACAAATGCAAATGTAATACGTATTTTCCAATAAAGTTAGGGTTATCAGTATGCATCATAAAGTTTTAATTAGAAAATTGAATTACATAAAGCAATTAAAACTGTTGAATAGAAAGTAAGAAGGCTTTTCTATTAATATGAACAGAAATTTAATATACATTAGAAGTGTTACACCCAGAAGGAGTAATTTGTTCAACTTGATATTTTTGCATCAAAATGACTATATTGCTATGACAAGAATGTCAACTATTTATCAGTGATACTTTTCAGTGAAATAAAAATCTCTTACTTTTCTGCGAAGAGATTTATGTTAATGAAAGCTGGCTAATATAGAAAAGGTTAGTTATTGCGTGTCCATCTATAAGCGTTAAGCGTAACAAAATGTCTTGAGTTCGAAGACGTCAATATTGTCACCGTGTTAATGACTTTGACAAAGGTAGAAGTGTTGTCTATCGAAATGTTGGTTTGTTTTATCGTGAAATTGGCCGTAGTGTTAATTGTACTGCAATGACGGTAATGCGTGTGTGGCAGAAGATAGTAGAGGAACACGAAGAAGACCACAGACCGTCAAGATAGGCGTTTGAAACAACTAGATCTACGACACCGCTTTGCTACAACGCGTCAAATCGCTGACCAATGGTTTGGAGAAGAAGGTAAACCTGTTACTATGTGTACACTATATCGTCGCATTCGAGCTTTTGGATTTTTTCATACCGCCTACGACTAGTGCTTCCTTTTGACTACGGGCAACTATCGTCAACGCTTGAACTGGTGCAGAAATCGGTAGCATTGGGAAGCATAATGTCTCTCTGATCCTCTGTTTATTCAAGGCAGTATGACAGCTGTGCGATATGTTCATGATGTCCTACAAACCACTTTACTACCTTATATAGATTGCCGTCCACACGTCCTTTTTTTGCAAGACAATGCACGTCCCCGTATGGCTTGTCGAACTATAGACTTTCTCCATGAAGCAGGTGTTAATATTTTGCTGTGGCCACTATGGCGTGGAAACCGTCCACTTTGCACCATCCTCCACAGATGACTTGGAACTTCATTTCTTTATCAATATTGTCAACTTTGACAAATGGCAATAAATCTGCTTGGTATTTGTATTATCAAAGAGCCCCATCACATCTACCGCTGCTACCACACGATTCCCTAATGAAATGCAGATCGCTGGACAGGTCGATTTGGCTCTATCGCTTGGCCTCGCTTGCCTGACTTGTCGCCAAATGACTTTTCCCTAGAGTTATCGCTAGTGTCAAATGTATAATAATATACAGAAAAAAGATATTTAAGAACTAAGGAATCGCATACTTACTGCGTGTAATGCATTGAATTCCAATTTCATTACATTAACTCACTTTTTTTTCTGAAATTTGCGCTTCTGCAGTAAGGAAGGAAAAAGGAAAAATTGTCGATTACTTTCATTGTAAGATTTATTAGAACGTTGACATTTTTGTTTAGAAATTAGTAGGGTAACTTATAGACTTACAAACGGAAAGATAAATTGGGACTTTCCTCCAAATTATCCAATAATGCTTTCGAAGATGTTTGTCTACGCTTTTATAAGAACAATTTCAAATTTTGCAACTGAACGAAGTGCAAGAATTTATGAGCTAATACTGTTTCCTAATATATCGCATGTATATTGTTAGGATTACCGTCCGTGCAATTGGCTGACCATTACATTCTATAGATTACTTCTCTAACCTCTTCAAACTACTTGCTAGCAAATATCTGAATCAATACAGGAGTAGTAATTACATCATTCCGAATAAAAAAATGAATGTTTGGAAATGAAAAGTTAGAACGAAGCAAGAATTAATATCTGGAACCAAGAGATAATTTGATATCAGGGGTCAAAAAAGTATAGGTATAGTTCAATTTTAAAGTGACATAATAAGAAAAAATGTCACAAAAATTTGTAGTTACAAAATTGCAGGGATTTCACCGAAACGGGATGTGATCTACTTTAATTGCATTCACTTAAAAAATTGTTCTTTTGATGCTAAACTTCTACAATTGCTTGATTTGTATATTTTAGTTAATCGAAGATCAAACGCAACAAGATAAATAGGATGCATTTTTCAGAAAACACATTTTATATCTAAGTAACTGATTTTCATTCACGCTTGAATAAAATTTCAATTTGTTGTATCGCTATATACATACATAGTATTCCCAATATTATGAAACAAAACAAAGATTATTTATTAAGAAAGAGATGCATAAATTTTTACAAAACTCAACATAGGTACATTAATTTCTAATGGCTTCAGAATATTAATGTTGTCGTATTCTTAATTGATGTAGTCCTAATTAATATTTTTCGCGTTTTTATTAACAATTCATCTTCGTAGAATTTCCTGGAATGCTCCAGTATATTGACACTCCAATAGCGCTGCAATTTTTTTAATGCTATCTCAAATTTTATCGATCTACCAAGAAAGTTGCCAACACAGAGATTCCATCTCTTTTGTTTCATTGGTTTGGATGTACTATATTATTTTAGACTCTGATTTTTTAAGTATGGTTTAGGCAATTCTTCTTTGTTTGAACTTTCAAGCACTTCACGTTCCAATCTTACCTACATTGGCAAAATGTCCATGTTTTCTCAAGTGTGTTGTAAAAGTCTGTAAATGGCATTTCACATTTTTCGTTTTCCATTTGACCTAATGCACCATGGACAGGTTGGAAAAGGGCGGTTAACGTGTGAAATATTCTACAGAATATCATGCGTAATCTGCTTTTTGCATTCATTATATATTATATATTTACAGCTATATAGGTGGGAGAGCTATTTATATAGTAGAATATTGCAGATTGCAGTAATTACGACATAAATATTTTATTTCTTTATGATTACTATTACATAATAATAATAATAAGTATTATTATTAATATTATTATCAGTAGCTTAGCACCTATTTAAGAAAAAGAATAAAAAGAAAAGAATAAAAGATTTGAGAGCCGTGGTACTGTGGCTTTTAGTCACTGCTACTGCATAGATCTGTTGTAATATTTTGCGAACCTGAAAGTTAATCTAATTCATCCTGGAGTTCTCTTGGCATTACAAACGACCTAAGGAAGTGTTGATGGCGAGTACGGCGGATAGCAACTAATTCACACAAAATGTTTTCTGCCGTCTCTAAATTTTCTTGACAGATTTGATGTTTAACTTGTATGTATTTAAGGGCTGCATGACCTGTAAAAGGACGAAAGGAAAGTAATACGAAGTCCTCTTTATTGAAACATAGTACTAGTTTTGCTAACTTAGGATATTTTGATAATAGTGTCTTTGTCTGCTTTTTTCCTGGAGTGTTCCGCCAGTGTGAAAGCTTTCTGTTGTTTCTCTTGGTTAGTCTAGGTCTAGTCCTTGCAGACTACAACAGGGAGTAGGTCCAATGAAAGGCATTTTTATTGGTTTGTTGGCATGTTTTTCTGCCTTTTCTTTCCCTTCAATCACTTCGTCAATCATTCACATCTTTTCAATATCGAAGAGGAGAGTGGTTATTATGTCCAAATTGCCTAGCAGCTATTTACCTTTGAAACCGAAATATAATATTTTGATCTACTACTGCCTGTTTCAAGTCGCACATTGTTATTTCAAGGGTTGTTGGCTAGCTATATTAGGCTAGGTATATTCCGGTAACACAACAACTTCTAAATTAATTCGGAACATATGTGACCATTGTCGATTGTCTGAAAGCCTAGGAAGACTCTTTCGATAAGCGTTAGCAAGCTGAGGTAGCAGCAATTCACCATTGCGTTAGAGAAGTGGAGAGATGGGGCGAGCTTGGTAAAAGCATCGCTATCTTCTCAGACATCCAAGTAACACTCAAAGCGATTAGTTCAGCAAGTGTTGATTCCAAACTGGTTTGGGACCGCGTAAATGCCTTAAACGAGGTAGGTTTACAAAGGAAACTAACTTGGCCTGGGTTCCCAGCCACAAGGGCGCGAAGGGAAATGAGGAGGCAGACGATCTGGCCAGACTAGGTTTGTCAAGGCAATTCGTCGGGCCTGCCCCATCCTTCGACACCACCAAACCGCAAATGAGAAAGTCCATCAACAATTGGATACATAACAAGTGTACGGAATGGTGGCAAAGATCAATGGACAAAGACAGGCAAAAGATTTCCTAAGAGAACAGAAGCCTGAATTTACTAGAGACCTACTGGGTAAAGACAGGAAACCATCAAAGTGATAGCAGTACTGTTGACAGGTAACTGTAGACTAAATAGGCATTTGTATGTATGTATATACAACATAGACCTAGCAGAAGATGCCATCTGCAGATTCTGCAAGGACGGAGAAGAAACCCCATTGCGAAGGCCTGGTAAGAACAAGGTTTCTAATGTTGGGCACAGAATATCGCATAGCGCACAGCTACATTAAGGAACCGCTCCCAACGACGCTAAGCCTCATAAAGAGAGCAAAGTTAGAGGGCGCTTTCTATGAATAATAGGGATCAGAAGAGACGTAGAGGGTCGCGGTGAAAGAGGCCCGTGGTACCACCCCTACTCGTAATCTAACGTGTGTTAGTGATTCGAGTTAATTTTAGGCAAGAAATATGCGTGTTTTGTAAATACTTTGTAAAAGAGATGTCATTAAATGTTAGTGCGCAAAAACTCCACGGTATTCGGTTGATAATGACGATCCACACATCGTCGAAACAGGTGTCTTGAATTAAATTAAGAGTTGTGGTGTTTGGAGTTACCGGAATGTATGTATGTACTTGTCTCAAGTGGTAGATAGTGAAAAATGTATTTTTTTGGTTGGTGATTAATTCCAGTGAAGTTATAGTCCTATGCTTCACAACGGCAGCGTTTTTTCGATACAAAATTGAAGTAAGGGTTGACCATATTTACAGACGACATAATGCTTTTTGTAAGTAAAAGAAATTTGTTTACAAATATTATAAAATAATTGCATCTGACCTAGGAATCGAACCACCACCTGCTTATTTACCCCTTTTCGGGTAAATAAGCAGAACCTATGTATTATCAAACGCACTGCTCGAAGTTTTTCACATCTCACAAAAGAAATGTGAATGAATTGGAGAAAACTATGTCTACCTAATAGTTTTGACAACTAATCGTTTCTTTGGCTTGGCGTGTAACATAATGCGTTTTCAACCGCCAAATTAAAATTTTTGCAATTACCTACTGCAAAAGTTTGCGTTTGCAAAAGGTCTGTTAAGACCAGTAAAATATCTAGTCTCCTGTTTAGATTTTGTAACTTTATTTCATTAAATCGTAATTGATTGCTTTTTTTTTAAATATTTGATGCCCTTATAATAATATACAGCATCTGTTGTATTTTGCTGTATTCTGACTATACCACCGAGAAGCTTGGGAAACGTAAAATTTCATATACCTAGAATTCATTTTTGCCAAATATCTTTTGCTTGTGTTTAAAAAACTGCTATTTAATCTATTGAGGTTTTCTTCGAAAGTATATTGTATTTGTCCTTATTTGTCGCTCACTATACGTATATGCCTTTCAGTATTATTTACATGCGTATTAGCTTCAGTTAGTGAAGAATTTCTTTTTATGGTTCGATTATTTTTCCGGCTGAGCGAATTTTTATGTTATCGTTATTGTAGTTTTATTTCCGTATTATATCTTTCATCATTCTTATCATTACACTTTATTTTGTAGATTGTATATTGCTTTGTCTGTTTGATGTCTAATGTCAATATTTCTTTATAAATTTCGTTCCTATTGATCTTGTTTACATCCAAACCTAGAACACTGCGGTGAAGAGTTGCTTAGTTTTACAGCTCTAATTCCTTGTGATGACTGAACAGGTTTTTATCAGTACAAAGTATTCTTACGTGACAGTAGCTGTCAATTTTTTTATATAAATTTAGGAATGCATTCATAACGCCATTGAATAATAGTTCTGGGTGATTTATGGAACAACTAAGTGGGCAGTGGTATGAAGATTCTTAAATTCTAATAGAGTACGATCAAGGGATGTTAAATGATTTTTTTCACTGGAATAATAATAATTTGCTCGGGTATGTGATATGTATATGACGTTATATTAACAATATCATACCGTGAGTCGTATGTTATTCTATTAAATGATATGTTAACTTGTGTGATACGTTACATAGACCCACCAAATAATTATTATTAAATCTGTTGGCGTTACCCTGTATAACACAATTTCAAAGGATTAACGAAAATATTCATACGCGTTCTGTATGCAATTTCGTTTCCATATCCAATTAAAATTATATGCCGTATGTAGCATTGTTATAAATTCATTTTAGCACTTGTGCTCTAGTTATTTCCTTGTTAATGCGGGAGCTTTAGAAATTATTTTAACTTAATTAGAAGACGTGAACGAATGTGTTTGTGTTTGCTTTCCCGAATCCGAATCGGCGTCTGTTCCGATAAATTTCCTTAGAATTGATTTAATAACACTTTGGCAATCGACCCGATAACAATAGATAAACCGTATAATGGTTAACTTGTAGGTGTCCAATTTTGTTTAAATGGGTGTGTGTGTACGGCATGATTTCCCTATACTTAGCTTTTAGATAGATAAATGCGATTAAAACGGGCGTAATTAATTGATCGATGGACGAGTTAATCGTTTGATTAATTGATTTCTATATTGCTAAATAGCCGTATCTACGGTACATATTAAATTTGAAAAGCTACAATACATAAACATAAAATAAAAAGATATGCAGTAAACGGTATATGTACAAAACTTGAAACTGTTATTTGAGTTGTTGCTAAATTATTTTAATTGTGTTTGTCTACTGACTTGAATTCTAGCTTCGCCTAGTTGCGGTACCGATAATTTTACTTGCTTAGTGTTAAATGTTTGTGAACCTTATATTATTACGTCACAATTGAATCAAAGGAAATATTTTACCATACCAGCGGACTTAAAGCGTCTACATACATTTATTAATTGCCCGTGCCAATTCTACCTAATTAAGTTTGTCCATACAGAGGAATCTATTTCACGTTTCTAGTGACTTCTTACTTGTTTCAGTGCCTCAATTTTGTTTTTTTGAGAAGTAATCACTAGCCAGTTGAAGTTTATGAACGCAAAATAAAGGCTCTGATTGATACAAACAATCGAACAACTTGTGAATTGCCTGAGACATTTAAGTTTATTCAATCTGATTGTTTGTGATCAATTAAAATATCTCCGTTTAATTTCAAAACTCGAAATATGAGTTACCGATGTTCTTATAAAAAAACTTGCTCTTTTGTATTGATGTCTGTGATTTGCTTCTCAGATACCTAATCATTTGGAACGGGAAATGGGTTGTCTTATAATGATATTAAATGCTGAAGATGATGAATTTTTAATCCGCTAGTGATGAAAAAATGTGCTGTGTGTTTAGTTTGATTTGAAAGAAGTCGTGTTCTTTTTGAGTTTCCACCCCATAATTGTTAAGTTTACTGCCATCATTTGGGCAATTTGAATAATTCACTCAAGCAGAAAAGGTCATAATTGATCAAATGTTCTATCAAGACGATGCGAGAGGTCTAACAAGTTTGGCAGTTCATCAAAAGCTTTTAGAGTTTGGACGGGATGGACTAACAAGGGAACGTGGCGAACTGTAACTCGCGCGAAACATTTTCAGTTACTCGACTCCATAGAGTGTTACTCAAGGACGCTTTCCTCGGCGGAACTTCAATTTTAGGGGGTGCAATTCACCTTTGCAATTTGGAGCAATTTTTTTTTTCTGAATAATTTTTAAACGGTAAGAGATAGAAAAAAGTTTTAATGGCGCACTTGTATTGCTTAGTCAGCGCTTTAGATTAATATCTATAGATATTTACACACAGGATGTTCCAATAAACGCGGAATGACGTATGTTGTGCTTACTTTTTATCGAATTTCAGAAATCGGTTATAATGGCCTCTTTTGTGATCAAATAATCTATAGAAAGGTAATTTTAATAGCTATACAAGGGTATCCACAAAAATACAAATTTTAGCATATTAGTTTATTCTAAGGAGATACTTTGTATACTCTTATGTGACTATATGGTATGTCAAAAATCAGTGTAAACTTATACCAGGTGCTAAATGGCTATATTCCAGATATACGCGTTTGGATGTGTGTAAGACTATATTATCCCCGACAGTAGGCAGATGAAAACAATAGGTCACATAGTACACTAATTGCTTGCTTCTACTACTGTTGGAGAGATGTGAATAACGAACGTCTCACTTTCAGATATTTTTATTTTATTCGGGACAATTGGCCAGAATAACTTGGCACACATAGCCCTCGGTGCAATGTATAGAAGAACCCTATTTTTATGTAAATTCAGTTCATATAGTTTTGCAGTGGCAGTAGCGGACATGGTTCTTATTTATCCAGCAAATATTATTTATCTGCAAATACTTTCAAATAGGTACTTAATTACAATGAAAACCAAATAGCACAAAATAATCCCAGCGAAAGAGAATTGCATGATGTGGTGAGAACTCTAATCGATAAGTGTTGGCGAAACTATGTTCGCAGTAGAAACGATATAAGCATTAGAATTTGAAGATATTGATCGTCCTCGAGTTATTGAAATTGGAGTTGAAGGCGAGCCTTCATCGTCCTACGATATAGAAGATGCTGAAGAAGAATATGAGGAGACGTGCGCTTTGGAAGATGATAATGTTACTTCAGGTTACAAAAGGAGAGTTGTTGAGTTTTGGACGGGTTCGAAATCAAAGCGACTTACATTAAGTTCGGTAAAAGGCCAATTTAGGAAAGTAACATCGGTTCAGCAGCTGTACACATGGGAAACATACGTACAAAGGGGTGGAAGGACTAGGGATAAATGGCTGGAAATTGCAAAACACGTATTGTGTAAATTTTGATCAGCTATGGATAAAAGCGCCATAGTACACGATATACACCTGCGGCAGTGGGTACTAGAAACAAACGCAATTATTAGGCTGGAAAATTTCAGAGCATCTAAAACGTGGATTTTGCAAAAATTTTTAGACGAAAAACTTTTACTTCACATAGGACGTTAACTGAAGAACTTAGTTGTATCAGTTTTGTCAACTAATCAGAAATGTTATGAGCGTGGAATCACATCAGTGTCAATAAGATGGCAGAAAGTATTGGAGCAAAATGGTAAAGGAACTTTAAGTCAATCATTTAGAGACTATTGGACGATTTTTTATGTGTATCAAAAACAAACAAAATGAATTTTTATCATGAAACTGTGGTATTATTTCCCTAATTTTCAACGTGTTCTGTAGGTGTACCACAAGGGTACCGTTGTTGCACCGACTGTGATTGCTACTATGGATATTGCCAATTTTTCAAATATTTTTAGAGTAGTTGTGTTTGCAGCTACGGCAATAAGCTGAAAAGTCTATGTCGAAGCAAAACATTATTCGAATCGTGTAACCAAAACGTTTTTGAAAGATTCTCTAAATACAGCGTATTTGAATTATTGTGTTCAATTTTTTTAAATAATAATTAAAATTATTTAATAAATATCGCATATAAAAGTTAATTACTTCATTTCCAATAATTTGTCAATAATAGTTAGGAGAACAATTGAATTGCACATATACCTACATACATATGTACGTGTTTTAATACAATATAACGCATTCTATTGATTATTTTGAAAGCATATTGAATTTTCTTTACGAGGATATCACCATACCTTTTTAATTAATTGAAACAATGAAAAGCTTCGCGAAAACGATAATTTAAATTTGTGTCACACATACGTTATTAAAATTGAAGCTGCCACTACTGCCTACTTTTATTAAATTTTTATAATTTAATAGTCATCCGTGCATTATTGATTCATCATTTTAATTTGCTAATTAAACATCGCGGGTGACATATATTTTTAACATTTTAGAATAATCGATTATAACATTCTAATGCAAAATATTATTCTTTTTCAGAGTTGAAAAATTAAATGTCCAAGAACTTGTATAATGTTCATGAGAGTTGGATATATGATACCCAAGATATATGTTGTGGCACAATAATTGAGACGCCAAATGTGCATACTGCTTCCCATCTATTTTTCATAGATTTACTTAGAAATTAAATATAATATAATAATAGTTTGATAGAATACAGGACAGGCATACCGTTCTACTTTCTTTATTTTTCAAATTGCACCCACTTTTTTTGTGAATTTGCGGTTGTTGATAATAAAATTATAGCAGTTTTGCACGGTTTACAATATATTTCTTAGTAGGGTAAGGTGGGGCAGGTTCGGACACGTTTTTTCAAACATCAAAATTTCAAAGATAAGAGAGAGTTTTAGGCCTAGTTCAGGTGCTATGGATACCTTAGTCTATTTATAACGTTATCTCAAGCAAAAAAA
>SMLS01060729.1:0-22204 GCA_004785975.1 Popillia japonica
GTGCGTTTAGACCCTACGATGATTTTTACCTTTTTTTTAATCTAGTCTTTTTACTTTTCTCATGTTAGCATATTGTTGGTATTATGTTAAAAATATTACAAACAAAGCTTGTCATCTGACAATAGGGTTATTTGATGATGTATGTTAACCTGCATTTAATAGGAACGTTAATTTAGAGTTCCGAGATATCAACGGTCGTTTGCGTATTTTTATGTCTAATCATCGAAAAAAGTTAACAGCTGAGATCTGTTACGGGGTTATGTACATACTCTGCTATGATTGATATGCTCATCAAATATTGGTTTTTGCTAATTGGTTCTAAAAATTTGATAATGAACATGTTCGTCATAAAGCTGTGTAGTTATACTCGACGTAGTCAACAAATGCTACTCTATCATATACTTATTTGAAAGAAATTAGTCAATAAAAGATAAGAAGAATAATTTATTATTTATTACTCTAAAAATATTAAATAAAGAAATAACTTTACAATTCCACAAGCAATGCGATTTCTGTACAATTTATGGAGGTGTATTTGCATATACAATTGCTAAACCTACAGCTTGGGTATGTTAGATGTGTATGGCATTTTGCATGTGGATGGGACAGTGAATGTTAAACATTTAATTTCATGTAAGTAATTTGAATATTTAGTATACATGCTCAACTTTTAATAGGAGGAATGAATCAAAACATGGGTGGAGGAGGCGGTGGCGCAGGAGGTGGCGGTGGCGGAGGCGGCGGCGGAGGCGGTGGCGGAGGAGGAGCAGGAGGGGGAGGAGGAGGAGGTCGTAATTTTGTGGAGATAATGGTACCAGGACCGAAGGTAGGTCTTATTATTGGTAAAGGCGGCGAAACTATTAAGCAATTGCAAGAGAAAAGTGGAGCCAAAATGGTAGTTATACAAGATGGCCCTAATCAAGAACAAGAAAAACCTTTACGAATCAGTGGAGACCCAGCTAAAGTAGAATATGCCAAGCAGTTAGTATACGACTTAATCGCTGAAAAGGAAATGCAAGCGTATAATAGACGTGGCGGTAGTGGAGGTGGTGGTAACAGAAATATGGACGAAAGGCAGCAGTATGATGGGTATGGCACTAGTGAAGCTGAGGTAAATTACATTGTGAAACCATCAGTACATGATTTTGATTATTATTTCTTTTCCAACAGGTTTTAGTACCTCGAGCTGCGGTAGGAGTAGTTATAGGCAAAGGAGGAGACATGATTAAAAAAATACAACAAGAAACTGGCGCTAGAGTTCAATTCCAACAAGCACGAGAAGAAGGACCAGGGGAACGCCGGTGTTATTTGTCCGGAAAACCACAACAAGTGGATCAGGTATGTTTTCTTTGTCGAAATAAGTAATATTAATGTTTAAAGTAAAAATATCTAAAGATAGGTGCACTAGGATTATGCATCAAAGTCAAATTAAAGACGCGAAAATAGAAATTTAAGTTGGCAGTAAAATAAGTTCCCCTATCACAACAGATATGTACCCTGCGAATAATAATAGACGAATGCAACGAATGGCAAAAACAAGCACATCTCATGTTTATAGATTATAGAAAGGCGTTTGATAAAATAGACCAAAGAAAGCTCTGGGAAATTCTAGAAGAATACAAGGTGCCCCAGAAAATAATACGTATGATTAAATTGTTATACCAAGACTATGGAGTAAAAATGAGAATAAATGAACAGTCATCAGAGAAGATCAATATTAAATGCGGAGTAAGACAAGGCTGTGTGCTGTCCCCCCTCCTCTTCCTAATAGCAATAGATTGGATAATGAAAAATACAATGCAAAACAAAAATGGACTAACATGGAGATTCAGACAATATCTAGAAGACCTTGAATTTGCGGATGACATATGTCTAATAACGGAGAAGCTAAATCACATACAGGAAAAAATAAACGCGCTGACAGAAAAGTCTAAAGAAATTGCTTTAACAATCAACCCAGACAAAACTAAAATCATGACCATTAATAACAACAACCAAACCGATATAATAATAAGTGGTACCCACATTGGGAAAGTAAATGTTTTCACATATCTGGAAAGCGTCATGGAAGAGAAAGGCAGTAGTCACAAAGATATACAAACCAGAATAAGCAAGGCACAGTCGGCGTACAACATGCTGAGGAAATTGTGGTCATCGAAAGTCACGTCAACAAGAACCAAATTGAGATTATTTAACACAAACGTCAAAAGTGTACTGCTTTATGGATGTGAATCATGGGTTTTAAACAAGGGAGACGTACAAAAAATGCAAGTTTTCATTAATAGATGTCTAAGAATCTACTGGGAATCTACTGGCCCAACATAATTTCTAACGCAGAACTGTGGAATATTAGTCAACAAGAGTCAATCGAAGTGACAATTAACCGTAGGAAATGGAGATAGAGTGGATAGGACACACACTTAGGAAAGATAACTCAGACATTACAAAACAAAGCCTAGACTATAGTATAAAAGGTAACAGACGCAGAGGCCGCCCCTATACAACCTGGAAAAGAAATACGCAATCACAATACGACCGAGTAAACAAAACCTGGAACGAACTGAAGGTACTAGCGCAAAATAAGAAGGATCGGAACGAATTAGTGGAAACAATATGTGAAAAAAAAAAGCATAGAAATGTGGAGTGTTAGGTTGACGACCTAACCTTCTCTTCAATTGTCAATAACATCCTCGGATGACCCATACTCCTTGAGGAGGAAAAGGGATATACTACTATATAATGAACGTAGATAATGCCTGTAAACTAAAATCTGGGACAGCCTGTATATGAAGTTGAGGCTAATGAACTGAAACTGCCATGTTATCAAAATAGCAACTTCAGTTGTGTATAGATTATCTGTAAGACCCACATAGTCTTCAAAATTGTTTTAAGTTGATTGACTAGATGGCACTGCACATCTCTGTATTTCTTAGCAGAAAATTCAAATGAATGACTTCGAAAGTTCGATGCTAGAACATGTTATATTTTATACATTGTTAAGGCCACTACACCATGCTATATTCATACTTTGTCTATTTTAGATTCTATTCTCGGATTTTCTAAATACTTTTTTAGGTGGGAGTACAACAAATTAATAGGTGATGGCGCTAGTAAACAGCTTTTAAGTTCTACCAACTTGACCAACATAACCTACCTTCGTTTCCAATCATATACTGAACTTGTATTTATTTTCCGATGTTGGCCAATCTGCCAAAAGTACTTCTGCGCATGTTCTAGTATCAATTTAGAAACAAAAATAGAACCGGATCTAGTTTTTAAAATAGTATAGCATCTAGTATAGCTTGGTGTAAAGTGGCCTTTACATGATACTTTTTCTGACTATTTTTTCTAGTTTCTAGAAAATAGTATAGAAAAAGTATGAATCTAGCATGGTGTAAAGTGGCCTTTACACAAAGACGTAAATCCAGCTCTAAAGAAATTATTGTCTTTCTTGACATATGTATACTTTTAATTTGATCTAGATCTTAATTTTAATTTATTTTGTATCAGGCACGTCAGAGAATTGAAGAATTAATAGATAGTGTTCATCGACGAGACACTGACGGAAACGGTAGTAGTGGCGGCGGAGTTGGTCTTAGAGGTAGTGGTCCCGGTGGCCCTGGTGGAGGTCGGAATCGAGATCGTTATGACAATAGAGGAAACAACCGTAACGGCGGCAGTCAAGATTACGGTGGCTGGGATGACAGGCGTCCCCAGCAACCAGCTCAAGAAGTTACTTTTACAGTACCAAGTACAAAATGCGGCGTAATAATTGGGAGAGGTAAGTTTGTAATTTTTCATTAGAGTTAAATATGTTTTGCAAATTTTGGAATAAAATAGGCGGTGAAACAATCAAGCACATAAACCAACAGTCAGGTGCACATTGTGAATTAGACAGAAGATCTCAAAATAACCAAAACGCGACGGAAAAGACATTTATTATACGTGGCGATCCAGACCAGATAGAAACGGCAAAACGTATAATTAGTGATAAAGTACAAATGCCGCTTAATTTTGTCACGGTCGGTAATCCAAATAATTTACCAACGGTAAGTTGCCACCTGTGTTAGAAGTAAATTTCTAGGTTTCTTTTATAATACCTGTATGAATTATTTTCAAAAAGGCTTACCCTGGCATGGCCCCTCAAGGTTACAACCCACAAGGTTGGGGTGTACCGGGGTATCAACAGCAGTGGGGAGCTCCAACACCAGCACAAGGATCTGACGCAGCTGCCCAGAATGGCGCTCCGGTACAAATGGGGCAGGCAGGTACTCAGCCGGATTATTCGTTACAGTGGGCTGAATATTATAGATCACTAGGTATGATTCGAGAGGCAGAGATGATAGAGCAACAGGTAAAAAGTTTTAGATGATATATACATTTATTACAGGTATTCTTTATTTTTAGGCAAAAAATAAAAATCTCGCAGGCACTCCAAATCCTCAAATGCAAGCTGCACCAGCAGCACAAGGAGCAGCTGTCGCACAACCTGCAACTGCATCTACTGGAGCTCAGCCTGATTATAGTGCCCAGTGGGCGGAGTATTATCGTAGTCTAGGCAAACATAAGGAAGCTGAAGCAATTGAGGCTCAAATGAAGGCCAAGGTGATTACTGATGTAAATATACTGATATTCTTTTTTATACATCGTGACTGTTATCACAATAGTTTATTTTGTTTTTGCATGTAGAGTCAGTGTAATCAAGTACAAACAATTATATATAATTTGGTAACACATTTTACCTGCTGATAGATATATACCATGTACACGTCAGCGAATTATCGATACCTAAAGTTAAATTAAAGTGAGACATAGTAAGTTTCCGTTTGTTAGGATAAGAAAGGCGCATACGCTATATTTTACTAATATAGTATTAACGCTATACAGGGTGTTTTAAAAAACATGCGGCAATATTAAAGGGGGTGATTGCCCCGGTCATTTTATACAAAAAAGTTCCTATAAACAGGTCCGCAAACGCTTCGCTACCGATCTATAGCGTGTCCATAAATGTAGTGCATGTCGGTCATCTCGGCATTCGTATACCGATTCATGAAAAGGAACTTCAACAAATTCGACACATACAAAATTATTAATCACGAGACTCATTCAATATGTCATTCAATATGTCAGTGAATAAAACAGGACTGTTTAAAAATATTTTTGTACGCATGGATATGCACTAAAATGTTTTTTTTACTAAAAAACGATACGTCGTACGATAAAAAATTAAGAGAGCGTTTTTCTTCACAATTGAACAAAGAATAAAAACATATTTTTATTTTTAGAGAAATCAGCGACGTCCTATTTTTTTCTTGAAAAATAGCCTTTGACGTGCCAATACGCACGCCACTGGTACGACTAAAACATCGTGTTGCTTTCAAAGTATGTGTCTCCCACAGCTATTAACAGGCCTAAAATTTCATTATGTTATCTCAAGTCCTGTTGGAAAAATCTAATTTTTACTGTTTTTTAAAATTAAACTTCAACACGCTGTAGATCGGTAACGAAGCGTTTGAGGGCCTATGTTTATATGAACTTTTTTGTATAAAATGACCTGGACAATCACCCCCTTTAATATTGCCGCATATTTTTTAAATATCCTGTATACCCCAGATAATCTTAGACAGATGAAAAGGCCTGTCTTTTAATGAATTGATATTAGTATTAGTTACCAGTACTCGGTTACTGTCTTCCAAAAGCTATATTTTACCGTACACTCACGGAAAGTAAAGATTAGACAGTTTCCATATAACAACGTATTGAAAGTGTCCAATCTTTACTTTCCATGAGTATACCATTGTACCGGTGAAAGCATGGCTTGTTATACACTGCTGAAAATAATTGACGAGCCCACCCTGTATAATCTGAATGTGTGATTCTAGCGCAATGAAATTTCGTATACGGCTTACTGGGACGGAATGTATCAATAACGGGAGAATCTCCCGCGAGCAGTATGTACCATCCCTACATGACGAAGTATGGTGTCAATAGGTCGTCGTATGCCAGCGTAGGTGATGGGTAACCATGCCGCCTCAAGTCGTCTCCATCCCTGCTTAACGTTAGCTAGATTACAAATATCATAAATTCTTGCATTCTATCTAGTACCTACCCTTCTGCTTCGAAACAGGCTATTCGACTTTCTACGGAAGCTGTCTAATTCTATCTATCCCAGGAGTCTCTAAACTTTGAAGCCTTTAGGCTTAATGATTTTTTCAGTATATTCCAAGGGCTAAACCAGTTTTAATTTTTCTGCCCTGAACTATGTTTTTAGACTAGTCGCAAAGTGCGCTACCTAATCAAACATACGCCTTTGTTTGTATTTCAATTACTTTTGAGTATTGTGACACTTAACGACATCTAGTGGCGAGTAGTGGTACTATGCATTGTACAATGTATTTCAGTTACTCGCTAACAGGTGCCCATATTGCAACTGATAATCGTGCAGTTGTTGTATAAAAGGGTTTAAAATCAAATTTTGGTAAGTTTTTGCATCTATGTTTTGGTGAAGAATATAGGATCAATAATTCTTCTTCTCGACATTGCTAACCATACACTGATGTTTTGACGATGTAATAGACTCTACAAAAACAAGAGTTTTCTACGGACCAAATTCTATTCTGTGAATTTACATAGCCGCTAAGGTGAAACTATGCTTCATTGCTGAAGGAAGTAGTATCCAAGATATCGTCATTGTTTAAAACTTCCAAACTTGCCATTCACAATATTGGATACGATGAGGATGATCTGGAGGTAACAATTCATGAGTCACAGTTTTCTTGTATGAATATAAAAGAACAATCTTTTTACAAGCTTTTCAATAAGTCCCAAGAGATAGTTTTTTTCGGCTGATAGGCATCGTAAAGATACTTTAGGACTCATGTTAATCCTTTGGCTAGTATCAGTAATCACAGCTGCTGTAACAATGTAGGACGTCCTATAATTTTTCCCAGTAAACCGCTCTCTCTTGTGCCAAATCGCAAGTACGACCATGACGTACAAAGTAATCGTAAGTAAATTCCATATTTGGAAACTCCTTTAAAGCTGTTGGTGGTCATTTGGATAGGAATAAATCCCATATTCCTTCAACATTTCGTATTTCCGAACGACTCAATACTAAATTTGTTGTGCAGATCCGTGAAAACCATTATTAACTTAAAAGCCTATCGCTAACCAATAACAAATATGCAACAGCAAAAAAGTGGCAATAAGAAAGCCTTTGTGGAAATAAAGAAGTAAAATACAAATTAAATAGACGAAAACAAAAATGCAGAAAATCAAAATAATCAACGGGGCACGGGGCTGATTATTTACAGTACCTATAGCTTGTAGAAGGACCAACTTTCAAACAAAAAAGTGCGTGCGGGCAAACACCTTTGAATCACTGTTACACAGTATGTATATCAATCGATCGAAGGACGAAGTGCACTCCGGGAGTGGTTACATTACTCTCTGCATTATTCAGCAGTATCAATTCGTGCTTAGGAAATTTGCACTAATGTCTATGAACTCAACATATTTTGTATTTGACTGTTATTTTGATTTATTTGTGATGATTTATAGAAATAATCTTGATAGGCTACTACATGTATAGCTGAGAAAAAAGAAACAAAATTATTACGTGCGCAAAATTTGGCAATTTGTGATATTGCATTCATTTGGTACCGTAGTTAAGTGGGATACAGTGTCGCCGCTCTATATATCACTTATGGAAATACATTTCTATGATTATGTTCATACTAGTGTTATATTTCGTATGAGGTTTTTGAATCTTTTACGAGTTTGTTAGAAATTATCTAAAAGATAATGTGATCATTTAACATTTTATTGCTTGTCATATTTGTTCTATAATACGCTTGTTTTGGTTCCACACTCGACCTACTTCAGAATCATTCTAAACGTGCGACCAAATAAAAGTCATGTTAGATATGAGTCATATAGGTAGTCTATGATTATAATGGTCTACTATTAGAACTGGTTCTGAACCGTTAAGAATGCGAAACCAAAACAAACCTTACTACATATGTATAAGTATGTACTTCTGATTTGATAATACAAAGAACCTAAATGGGATTTCTTTCTTGCGCATTCCCTAATGGTAACATATTCTTCTTTGTTAATCGAAATAGATTTGATAATAGTTCTAGTTTTTTTTGTTATAAAAAAGATATACATACGTGCAATCATAATTATTATTTTTTAGAATCAAGCAACTGCACAGCCGGTACCGACTGCTTCCATGGCAGGTGCTCCAGCACAAGGCGGCGCAGCCGGTGCATATCAACCTTATGCGGCTTATCAAACACCAGGTGGTAAGCAAAGAGTTTTATTTCAACAAATTATTTGTAATTAATTTAAAGAAACTGCAGGTTATTATGGAACGCAAACACCCGGAACTGCACCTCAAGCTGTGCCACCACAAGGCCAGTATGGTTTTCCAAATTATGGTTATGGTAGTGGAGCACCGTCAGGTGGACAAGAAAACTAAGATATTCCATAAGGCGTAAGTATTGTAAGTTAATACTACTGATTATTGGTATTCGCTCTTATCGTATTTCATAACAAGTCGCATTAATTTTTATTCTTGATTTTACAAGGGTATATTTTATTTCCATGTTGCTTTGTTTTATTTATTACAGGATATTTATTTTTTTATCTAAACTTATACCAGTATTCATAACCATTAGTAGTATTTTAATTAATTTTCTTCTTGTTGTATCATTCAATGAATTAATATTCAGTTTCAAACGCTCATTTAATGTTTATTCTTGGCGCGATTAGTTACAGCTGTTTACCAGTGAAAGATACAATGAGAAAATTTACAGGTGGTGTATGATCCAGCGAGATGTCAGCTTTGTGTATTTACAGATTTTTACATTCACGGCATCGTGCATATGTTTCTACGATCAAGTATCACAGTATCGCCACTTCAATATAACTTTTTCTTACCAATTAATACAATTGATAGCAGTTACGTAGTCCTTGTTGACAGTGACCAGGAGCTAGCTGTTCGAGCTGAACATAATATGTAACAATTAACCAATAATAATAAACTTAGATTTAATGAAGGGAAAACTAGAATAAGGTTTTATTTTGTCATTAAATACAATTGTGGCTATTTATTTTCTCGTTTCTAATGTTTCTTCCATAGCCATTTGTCCACTATTTATAACTTTTCCTTTTTTTTCTAAGATCGTCTATATATGATTGAAAACATGTATTTTAAGCAAACGCCATAATATTGATTAATAAACACCGCAAAATCATATTTTTTCTTTATTTGTTAGTTTTAGATAAGTTTTTCTTAATATAATTACCATAAAAACAAACTATATTGTAGTACGTTTTAAGTGAAATTGTTAGGCTAGATGTAATTTGCATGTCTTAGGTTTTGTTGTATAGGAATGTGACTTCACGTTGTTCGAATACATTGGTGATGGACGGCTACATAATTTGGTAAGATTATAGATGTATGATATATATAATTGTTTCCAAATTGATTTCGGATATGAAGCTATATATGTACATATACATACTTGTAAATCATGTTACAATGACAATTGTGTTACTTAAAGTTTATGAATCATTTGTACCAGTAAATTGTAATAAAATAGTTCTAACTCTTTAAATAATTTTGATTTGTTTACTTGGTATTTTCATATTCATTTACTCTAAGTAACTATAAAGCATTGAAATCTTCGAATACTTACTTTTCCCCCATATCAAGTCCAAGACTTATATATAGAATAAATGTATAACAAAGGTCACACAAGATTTTTATTTCAAGACATTTATAAGTACTAGTGTAATTTAATTATACATGGTAATGTTACATGTGAATATACATCCAATATTTGTAATACTATTTTATTTCTTGTATTTCACTTTAAGATTAAATTTTATTAATAACTGTTGTGTCTGTGTTTTTGTGTGAAAATCTTTTTCAGAAAATTTCGTCGTCTCTTTGACCAGGAAAGTTGTGATTGCTGGATTCATATCACTCTTGCATAATATATACCTATGTTTATACATATATTTCTTCTTTTTTTAAGTCTGGGTCAATGAATATTCTATTTACTGTCACATCATCTCTATATTTTATTTTCTGATTTTTGAAATTTCATCATTATATACAGAATGTGATACTCTTATTTTCTATTTTATATATGTGCTTATTGTAGAATTTCCATCTGATCAACTACTTCATCACTGTTAAATATTTTTGTCAATTTTTTCTACTCCAAGGTATGAATATAAGTTCTATTTTATGTATTAAGGTCATCAATTGCATCTTTCTAGCTACACAAATTGTTTCGAGGTTCCTGTACATTAAAATTTTCCAGATGATTAATTCTTTCATATATTATGTGTTGTATTTATTTTCAATTTACATACATAATTGGTAATGTTTATGATGCTCTAGTAAATTGATCGAATTATGAAATAACCTCTTTATGTAAAATCGTGTTAAGATATTGTACAAGGATACAATTGACTTGAAGTCATTCTTTGCAAAGTACTTCCATAATTAAAGTAACTGTTACGTCTGTAAAGCCAAAGTTTTTTCAAGTAAATATGCAGTCATTTACAGCTAATCACATATTGAATCTAATCCAATGTAATTTCATCATTTAAATTTTTATCTATTGCTTGCTTAACATTGATGATGAAATCTTGAAGATGTTGACATTTTTTTAAGCCAATATATACGCTACTGTCCATAAGTTTGGAAACAAGGTGAAATTCCTTTAAAATAATACACCTAATAAGGATATCGTTAACTTCTATTGTAAATTATTGTATGCAAATATAAAATTGTTATACATAATCCATAAATTCCAAACATTTTGATACAAATTTCACCCAAGTACGTATTATTGCTGTTTTCCAAGAATGCGACTATTGTTTGACGGGAATGAGGTGGGATACCTGCAGTAATAACTTGCGGTCAAATGGTTTAGTACTACTTCGATAATCGTCTAATGCATGTGGTAACGGTATTAATCCTTAGTGTCTTATCGCTTTCCTGTGCGGAACTATTTTTTTGAAATTGGTGCACAATTGTAACAAGTTGGCATAGTACTGAGTGCAAAATTGCTGAAACGCAGACAATTGATTGTAGAAGAACGTTCTACTATTTGTACCCTTCGCGCCGAAGGACATACCGAAAAAGAACTTGCTTTACGGCTAGGGATTTCGCCGAAAGGTGTGCATTACACAATAGCCCTGAGAAGAGATATGAGGCAAAATCTTGATAGTAGACGAAACGGGCGGCCACGGGTGAGTTCTGGAGGTGAAGATAGATTTATAGAAACAACTTCGAAACGAAATTGACATCTAACGGCACCGAATATCGCCATTCGCGTTAATACGGAACGACGAACTATTACCACCGTCAAGAGGCGATTATTGGTAGCTGGTTTAAGGAGATACATTGACCACACAAAACCGTTTTTGAAACGTGTGCATAAACAGAAACACAACATGGGCAAGGGAATACGCAAGTTGGTCACTGGAGAATTGGAGTTCAGTCTTATGGACTGACGAATCCAAATTTCAGTTATTTGGTACAAAAAGAAGTTATTGTTCGTCGTCGACCAGGGAAAAGATCTAGTGAGATCTGCTTAGTGCCGTTGGTGAAACACGAAGGTGTGTGGTTTGAGGTTGTTTTGCTGGAAGAACCACCAGAGATTTAGTGAAAATTAGTGGCACAATGCGCAAAGAAAAGTATTTCAGTATTTTTCGAAATCGTGCTATTGACCTCAAGCATATGACCTCGAATCTCTAAAAACCGTTTCAATGAAAAAGCAGAGAGAAAAGAATTAGAATTAATAGTATACTCAAAGTCCAGATTTATCCCTCATTGAGCTCTGTGCGATGAGCTTGATCAAAAAACTAGACAGGGACAAGCTCACCCAACAGCTCTGGAAATATTTGCGAAATGCATGGCAACGAAGTGACGCAGGCTATCTTTACTAGTTGATCCGAAGAATGCCTAATATTTGTAGAACTGTTCTCAAGGCAAGAGGAGGTTATATAGATGAAAACAAACTTACGACCTAAAGAATACATAAACAATATTATGTTTGTATCAATTTACTTATATTTAACGGTAGTTGCTTATGTTGTAAAAGTACATTAATAATCACAATAACATTTTATTCTATCTGCGACTTTTTGTAAGATCCGCTGATGTTTCCAAGCTTTTGGACGGTAGTGTATGTACTAAATGACTTGTAGCAGATACTTGTAAAGATTAACGAATAGCCTTATTTCAAATTTATTTATACGTGGCTATTCAATTACGCAGAATAAATTTATTTGTGTATTTGTGCCAATAAAACCAGGTTGGCTTTCATCAATTTTTAAAACTTTTATTAAATTTACTGATCAAGAATAATTTGTTTAAAACTCAAATTGAAATATAGAAAAAGTAATCTAATATGTGTTAAATCGATACAAACAAAATATTTTTGTAATTGAAATGTAATGATAACGTATGGATATTGATGACAAAAAAATGAACTCGTCAACTTGAATTTTTTTGATACGGTTAGGCAGTCCGTGAATATCATAAATTCTTCCTATTTTTATGCAATAATTTTTGTTCCTTTTGCAAATTCGAATTGGTCTGAGAAATTCCTTGATGGTTATCATCATTGTTATAATTATTATGATATAAAAGAAGCTTAACAATATAGATATTATACTCTAATATAGAAATTATACTCTCCATCAGTTTCGGTTAATACTTTATTACTATTACTTAGCCATTAATTTGAGTGATCCATTAATTTGAATGATGAAAGTAATAGCTAAAAATCCCTCACCAAAAAATAGATAGGTCATGTTAAAAACTTCAGAGTTATACCCATTAACTTTCCACTAACGAGTACTTTTATGAGATCGTTTTTAGGTTTCCGCCACATTATCTTTGACAATTAATTGTTATGAATACAAACAAATGCGAATGTCCAATAAGTAATATCCACTCCGATTTTCAAAATCGTTGATTGCTGGAGGTTACTGTTGTTTTGACGAATGATTTTACAAACTATTATTATTTTTATTAGCGATTATCTTTTCGTGATGAGTGGCGTTTCAGATTTCCCACGTTACATTTCTTTTCAAAAGTGCCACTCTGCTGCATAATTTTGTGCGGTGAAGGCGTTTCAAAAACTTTATTACAACAATATCTTGCCTAAGTATAGAAAATATATATAAGCTGTTAATTATGTGCATCTAATCGCAATTCGACCGAAGTAACGAACCTATGTAACTTGTAAGCGTCAACAACTATAGTACTATCAACCGCAACACATGACCAATCGCTCCTTGCAACTTTTGAGCTGTTGTGCCGACTACTATTTTTTTAGTAAGCAATTCAAGCATCAGTCTCAAAGGTAAATGGTTTTGTGCCCAAATCAAAATTGAGAATTCTGGTATTCTTCAGTTCAGTATTATTCAGTTCGCAATTTCGTAATTTTACGATGGATTTATTTGTCGTAATTTTTTTTTTAATTCGGATATTTTCTATTCAAACACTACGAACATACCTGCGGATCCTCTTTTTATAACAGAAACTGAACTATAGATTTCTGTAAGCACAGATAATAGAAAATGTCTTAATATTTGCATCAAAGTGCATATGTAATTATATACTAAAAACTTTCCTCGCTGATGGTATATTAGCTAGTTAAATACGAAATTTGACACATTTGGCATTCTATTTATACAATCACCACTTGTTTTAAAGAAATATACGATCTACTGAAAGTAGGCACTGAAGTAGTATTTCCACATGTATGTTTTCTAGATACATACATATATGCATATCGTATAACCCGTTTAAGTGAAAAGCAATTTAGTTTATACTACTATACAAGCAATAAATTTGTGTTAGTTTTTTAATAATATTTAATTGCAATAGTCTGGCTATTCTTTTTAGAACATGCTGTAAGAATAAACTGTAGGGATGTTAATTATCTGAATAATTTACATGCGTTCTTATTGATTGTTCTTTTAGAATATTTGAAATATATCTATATATTTCTTGGTGGTAGCTATATGTTTATTTTATTAAAGGATATATAATAGAACATGGAACTGTATGCCTGGAGCTTCTACATCCCATCAGAAACTATGGGAAGATACCAGACCAGATATAAAAAAAACTGGTTGTGATATTTGCTTCGTAACTAACATGAATGGAATGGTGCGTATCTAAGTGTTTTAGTAAATAAAGCACGATATATTTATATATAAAGGTAAGACACAATAATTTATTTTTTGTGCATGTATGTTATCTATGCTGTTCTTTATATTTTTCAAAATTATTTAGCAGTGATGAAGTAGTTTTAAGATGTAGTTTTTTTTATTACATATATGTCTCCTATCAATAATTGCATTCCTCTAATTCAACATTACTCTTTGTACTTAATATTTTGAAAGTTTTGAGCAAGTAATTGAAATCACTTTTGATTACTTGTTGCAGGTCTTCAAGGAGAACGTAAATCATCTCTGTTGCATTTTTATTTTGTTATGTATTTGCACAATTATTATATATTTTTCAGGCACCATCGCCTCGCATCATTTGACATATTTTTGTACTTAATATTGCTATCTTTGAATATTCTTGTTACTTGCTAGTGATAGTATTTAGAAATACTTTCAGTATTGACAATGTTCGATATCTACTTGAACAATATGTACTTTGTAGTGTATATATATGCGTGGCAAGTATCTAATATCTTATATGTCACAGTGTAACAACAGTCCAGTACTCAACAACACTTCTCTTCCGCTTAGATTTCAAACTGGTAGGCTGTGGTTTACTAGAGCCAAAATGCAGTCAAGGCGAGTTTGTCCATTTAAACGGGGTATGATATACTTTATTTGAATCATTGATATGCATACCTGTATTTGTTCCATTTGAAATGAATATTGTAATGAAGTGTTACGCAGGTTATACTCAAATAGCAACAAAATATCTATTAAAAAAAACTGATCTAAGCTTTTTGTGAAGACTACCGTTTCTATTACTTCGCCAATGTAGCAAATATACATATATAATGCATAGTTGTATTTTCCTATAATTGAAAGATTTGTTAACTTAGCTGTGTGCAGATCAAATGCTATTTTACGTATGGTAATTAATTAAAAGTGTAACTTATTTTTAACGTTTCCTAACCTATTTAAAAATGATATTTTAGTAACTAGATTTAACCCGACAGAGTAAAATTGGCAGATATAATACAAATAGTGTACAAGATCATACAATAATTGACTAGCTTATCGTTCTCTGTTATAATGTGGCCTATAAAACGACCTGAACGATGATTTATCATTTAATACTTCGCTTCCGATAAATAAGATTTCCACGATATAGTCAGCAATAGAGTTGGATGTGATCACATTTTTTATGCCGATTATAAATATTGATACATTCATACTTTTGTCTTATAGGCAATCATAATAAACATCATTTTATTTCATTTAATATCGACGTACCTATGTATCAGAAAACATCAAAATTATTTTAACTATCTACTTGTAGGGGAGAGTGAGGTAGCGAAATAGCTAACAAATATGGCTTATTTAATACGACCGGCGCGCTTCAGGACGTTATCATCATCATTTGAAATTTGTCGAAGGAAAAGTGGAATAATATGATTATCTTAAAATCTGGAAGCTACTTCATCATGTTCACTCATGTATATACAAGTATAGAATATTGATAACATGTAATATCTCTGGTAATATGTATGTTGCGCAATAAATTAAGTGCAGTTTTACTAAACCCGTAAGTATAGCTTTTCCGAGTACGAAAAACTTGGGAACTGGTAAGAGTAATAAAACGTTTCTAGCGTGTGACGTATGCTATTTTTCATCTGAGCATTGATTATTGATTGTAAATAAAATATAACAGTACCTAAGTAAAAAACGGTAAATAAAATATAACAGGAAGTAATCGTTTTCAGAACCAATTGAGCCACCTAAAGCATCATTAGAATCGAGTAATATACATATAATAATGGTGTAAAATACCTCATTACTAAACCGTTTTATATTTAGTAAAGTCGTCGATTACTAAATGTTTAATTTAGCAGAACTATTGGAAGCGGTAATATACCATCCGGAGGTATAAAAAATTATAATAGAAGTTTTTCTTTGGTTTCATTATTTCTGAAGTTGCAGTAGTAAAGCTCCCTCGCTTTAAGATATACGCTAGGTCATTGACGCTGTACGATGTTAACACATCTTTAATTCTTGGTTGTAATAATTTCTTAGAGATGGCTTACACACGTTCAACGACTGAAGCCGATAGGAGATATGGGGAACAGTCCGTTGTTTTTTTTAGCACAAGCATAGATTTGCTTCTAACACTGTGTGGGCTTTCACAACCGGTATAACTAATCTTAATTACTTCTCCAGAGTTTCACTGTCAGTCAAAATTGTCTTTCAGGATTAATAGTTCAGTTATCAGTCAAGAAGCTGTCAGTATGAACAGTTGGTATGAACATCGAAACAAAATTTTGCCCCACAGTGGAACCCGGCAGAAGTAATTAGTAATTAATAGATTTGCTTTTTTTATACCAAATGTAAATAAACTTGACTAGTCGTAGAGTAGACACATAGCGTTTTCCATTCGACAATTTAGTGCGCATTAAAAATGCACTGGGTCAGTGCTGGTTGTTCCTATCGGCCAAGCACTAGCACCGAGCCAGAATTGTACGTCTTCCGTTGGGGAAATAGTGCCGTTTTACGTAGGTGTGACGATGCGTCTACGTCACTATATTTGACCTTGAGTGCTAAAAACTGGACATCTCGAAATGTACGGGTCCAGTTCTAGTGCAATGTGAAGTTATTACATGGTGTTCATATGTGCGCCGATCGAGTGCGGATTCAGTGATTACGTCAAATGACGTGGCACTAGGGCAGTGCTAGTGCAGAACTAGTTCTCCCAAAGGAAAACGCTATCAAATAGAGAAGGACATATGTAGCTCGTCATGATCAGCTGCGTGAGCAAAATGTACCAGTAGCGTCGGTAATTTAAACAAATGCAGGTGCTTTTAAAACGGCAAAGATAAAACGAAAAGATTCATGAATGTGAACTTATGGAAATTAATAGATTTTCTTTTTCTCATAGTGATAGTGTAGTAGTAACAATAATGTGTCCAAGGTGGCAGATTACAAAACCATAACGTCAACAGACTACGATAATCACAACAATTACAGACGCTACTATTTTAAAGCACGCTACCGATGTTTCTGCTGATAGCCCTTTCGCCCGTATTTTTCAAATACCGCGTAATAATAGACTCGACCCATCGTTCCTTTGCGCCGACGACAACATATGTACTTCTCTATTTCAGTCTACTCTAATCCTATAACGTTTTCCTTTGGGAGAACTAGTTCTGCCCTAGTGCCGCGTCATTTGACGTAATCACTGAATCCGCACTCGGTCAGGGCACATACGAATAGCATGTAATAACTTCACATTGCACTAGAACTGGACCCGTACATTTCGAGAGGTCCAGTTTTTAGCACTCAAGGTCAAATATAATGACGTAGAGGCATCGTCATTCCTACCTAAAACTGCACTATTTTCCCATTTGAAAACATACTATTCCTGCTCAGTGGTACTGCTTGGCCAATAGGACCAGCCAGCACTTTTTAGTGCGTACTAAATTGCCGAATGGAAAACGTTATCAAACAGATTTAATCAAACACTTTATAATATTACAATGGATTCAATTAAAATCACAATGTTGTTTCACATTATTTTGTAATTTTTACAGCATTAGATATATTACCATATGGATTTATGTATACAAAAAATAGGCACAGATTTGTTAAATTCGATAGTATTTAAAACAGTCATTTACTTTACTCGCCATCTTTTACATAAAGAGGGAAAATGGATATGCCAGACTACTGCGACAAAGCCCTATACAGGTACCGGCGGGCTCCTATTGTCACCCGACATTGCACGAACAAGCGCGGCAAGTAATTGGGAGATAGGCGCGTACGATGTGCGGGTGTTCTTTTCAGCCACTTCATCATCATATGCATCTTGTACGGATATTTAACTTTTGCAAGTATGATAAATAATGTGTTATAGTTAGTTATAGTGAATAGATACTGCAGACTGCTCGCAGTATATCGCGACAGTCACCCAGTAACTTCACGAGCTCGTGCAATATCGGAACTCGGGTGACCATAGAAGCCTGCCGGAACCGGTATATTCTTTGCCTTTAGACAAATTAGAAATTTTGATAACTCAGCATTTTATTTTTAAGGTTTTTTTTGTATGTACGAGTGTTCCGCGACGTAGTTAAAATCTTTACTCTGTTTAATAAGAACGCGCAATTCCTCAAAATAAAATAAAAACTATGAAGGGCGAGTCGAAACACAAATACACGATTTTTAAGTTTTTCTAAATAAATCAGCCTATACACATGAAAATGAACTTTCCTGATATTTTCAGTTTAGTGAAAAACAATTATTTTCAGCAAAAATGTCTACGATGCCCGATGTAGTTGAAACTAAACATAATCTCTTCATAACAAATAAAATAGATATGTGTATTTTGCATAGGGTACGTACAACAGTTCTAATTTATATTTCTTCATTTCAACACATCGACTGTCATAAATATTATTGTATCGATAAATAACGACTAATATATCGATGTTTTGCGATATTTCGTACTTCTAGGTAGAAAACATTGGATACAATCTTGTAAAGCGGGAGTACAGAGATTTGAAAATGAGAACTTTAGCCCACCAAATCGTAAGTCAAGTGTGACATGATAATAACTAAATGTTTTGTATTTACACTTAATGGCACAACTCTTAAATTGTAGCTAGGTAAGTTTTAAATATTTACTACTAAGTTATCGGTAATATACATATATGCAAATAAAAATGTGAATTATATTATTGCAATATGATCTTTTTAATTAAGACTGTAATATATATGATGACAAACTTTTTGTATTTTGTTATGTTTACATGTATTAATACATTTTTATTACAAAAAATACATAAAATCGTCTCAATTATATACAAAGCAGGCCTTAGCATGGTTTCAGCATATACCATGTTACGAAGTACAATGGAGACGCATATTAATGTGCGAATTGCATAACGAGAATACTGAAATTTTTGCTTACTCTGTAGTGTATTACGGGCAAAATTTCTTCCTTAAAGTTTCTGATTTTCTAGTAGCGCAGTAAACTGCAACTGCTTATTATAATATACATCATGTAGATCGGAACTACATCACTAACCGGCCTGTTTGGAAAAGGGCTGCTTACCTCCATCGATTAGACAAATCGCGGAATATCTGTAGGTACCTATAAGATTGACGCCGGCACCTTTGATCTTTATGTAACCATTTATGGTAGTTGACCACTGAAAAATGGCCGACGAAGGCTATTGTTTTTTACAACGAATTTAACAGATGGCACTATCAGCGCGCACGACGTCAACCGATCGATTGATATATCAGTTATGACCATAAACAACCAAAGAAATAGACTGGCCACTCTACAAACATCCCTATACTGGCGCTGCCATCTATAGAATGCCATCAATAAGTTACAGCGGATGGAAAAAATGGCGCCATTTTTGAAAATGTAAGAAACGGTCCCATTATTAACTAACTTCTTTTTTGAGAACATGTACTTAAATTCAAGGAGATTCTTCTTGACAAGAAGAAATCCTCTTGAATATAGCATACATGTTAACACACTGTTTTATAGGCTTGTTACAGAAACAAATACGTCTATAACTTGTATTTATTTATATGTATGTAGATTGAAAAACAACAAAGTAATGAACAAGATAACAATATATATATTGAACAATAATTATTACGAGTACTTTGAATGTACGTTTCTACAACAATATCTTTGTAGCGTTAAATATCAAAGACTTTTTGCCATTATGACACAGTGCCTACCTGGTAGTAATAGAGTTGGCAAAGAATACCTCCTCAGCAGTTTCCCATCAATACATGGATCGTTAAAATGCGCTCTGCACACTCTATAATTCTTTAAAAAGGTGCTATCATCTTTTAGCTTAGAATTATTAATTCGTTGCAGCCATACTTTTCTAATTGCATCAATGCTAGGAAAGCAATACCTGAAAAAGAAAGTATTATATATTATTATTCTAGTATGTAGATAGCGTTTTCAATGATCAGCAACTGATCAGCAAATAGTAGTTGATGGCACTCCGTAGATGACGCTGCCTATATAGTGCCTAGACTCTGGTTATGACTGGCCCGGACTGGCCAACTGCAAGTGGGAGCATCTGCGCAATATCCCTACCACGCCCGTATTGTTACTGCCGCATGCTGACATACGATAACAACAGTCTGTTGCTATCACATTCGCACTTTACATAAAATTTGATTTTTACCCTCGGTTGTCGGTTCTATAGGGAATCTAATGTATCGCTCAACGAAATGATAAATCGATGTATAAAATAAAGATGCAACAAGCTATGCTTTCGTCAATATAGTAGAATATAGCTATATAACTTTAGGTATTGATCACCCCCAGGCGTTCACATGGTATAGTAATATTAAAATAAGAAATATGATATACAAAACAGCAGTAAGCATAACAAAAGAAGTGACATGCCACAGACTCTATGGTGATTATAAAATATGCGTGTAAAAAGTGTCCTTGTACATAGATTCCCTATAAGTAATATTTACACATCAGTATATATTTAAACAGTACTTGTATGCCTGAAAACAAAATGCAACATGCGCATTGCATTGAGCAATGTCGCATAACGGCTAAGAGGTAACTGTATCTTTTACATAACCGATATAGAAGAGTACCTATGTTGAATTTAAATAACTAAACTAATATCTTTCTATCTTATTTTAATTTTAATACATACTAATAATAAAAGACAGTTTGTATGAATGAATTTTTACCACTTAGAGCTATTAATTTTTTAATTTGCTACCATCCACTTTGCGTTTTAGAATGCGCAAGTTACGTATTTATCAAAGATCAAAAGTGTCGACACGAAGTGAAAATACTGCTTGTGCATTCTGCCCGTGGCAGTTCGCTACAAAAACAGAAGGTATTATACAATTACACCATAACTCGACTTAACTGTTTAGACCTGGAACGTCATCTAAACTTTATTTGCGGCGCCAATAAAAATTCCAACTGTGAATAAGGCTTTGCCGAAATAATCAGACAAATATTTCAGTCATTTTGGTAAGATGAAAATACTGAAGAGTGCTGTGTATTAGTACTCATAATTTCAGGTATACTGTGCATAAGGCGGAACTAGTGAATCAATGTTGGCCTAAGGAACTTATCTAATACAGGACGGCTGTAACAAAGGAGTCCGTGCGTTTTCTCATGGCGCGTGAAAATTATATAGACAATCCAAAAAATATCAATCTCATTCATAAGTTCTTTGTATGTACAGTTTCACGCACGAATGTTTACCGATATGTCACTATCAACCCTTACAAGTAACGACTGATTCATGTTTATGTTATGCAACTAGATGTTGTACGAGTGAGAAGTACATTGAAGCGTGTCTTCTAGGTTTACGCACAACGTTTAGAATGCGTGCATATATAAATCTGAAGGATTGAGTGCGCAATAGCAGATTTAGCGTAGTATGTAACTAATAGTATAGTGCGGGCAGAAAAGTACTAAACGACTAGCGCAGTGAATGTAACATTGAACCTGGCACTCTGTCATTTTGTGCTTTCGACTTTCATAACTGACAGTTTACATTTCCTTCCTTCAACCATATACCTACCCATTCTTATTTACAACCAAAAGATCAGGGACATGAGAAAACGAATGGCTTCTATGGCTGTATTAGAAGCCAAACATTTTTAATTCATTCTTAATGTTTATTGAACTGTTGCTGAATTTTGTATTCAATTAACATGTAACTTTTTTTTTTATTTGTATTAATACATTTTTGGTATAATATATGTAGATTCCTTCAAACACTTATTTTAACATTTTTAAAATTAATTTTACATAAATATTTACATTTCGCTGTGGTACAAAATTCAACAAATTCATATAAACGACTTAGGTAACAATAATATATGCCAATGAAATTTGAATATACATATATATATATATTTGTATTACCAATAAATGTTATAATTTTTATTGAGAAATATGTGTTTCTTGTTTTTTTTT
>SMLS01060730.1:0-14475 GCA_004785975.1 Popillia japonica
ATTAAAAAGGATCCTGTAGGTTTAAATAAGTATTAAGAGATATTAATAAGATAAAGGTGATTTTGCAGAGTCTGTTATAGCTGGTAAATTTCACGTTGTTTTTGAATATCATTCCGTGATAATTAAGTCGATTTGTTTTTTTTGTGCGTTTTTAATATTAGGTTTAGTTTTGTTCCCGTTAAGTCAATTAGAGTTTTTTTTTCTATGTTTCCTGTCGTTTGGGAAACATTTTTTCTCTATAAAATTTTGCTATTAATTTGATGTATTGGTAATTAGTTTTTTTTTTGACTTTTTTTCTTTTTTAAGAATAAATATTTTGAAATATATGCTGTTTGTATGTACATATATCATTTTCTGTCGCTGTGTGTAATATTTTAAGACATTTTGTGCGGTTGGCAGAACCACCACGATTTCGGAAGCCACGTAAGTGAGGGAAGAAACCTGAGGGAAAGAGAAGACTGAGTAAACCCGTTTATGCTTTGGCATCTCCACCGAGCAGATGGAAGCGAATTGTTGAAAAATACATTATTGTTAGATATTGTTTTTAGGGATTAGAGAAGCATTTAGCATACATTCGAATACTATTCCCATTACAGATATTATTTTTACAACTAAGTAATACATATCATTGTGCTTTGACGATGAATATTTGCCGGACACATTGAGCATCTTTTTCTCTTATTTGTTGTACTTGTGTGAGCGATAAATCTTTACTCTCTTTTTTTTCTATCAACAAACCTCTGGAGCCGCTATGGGTTCTCCCCTTTCCCCGGTGGTTGCTAATATTTTTATGGAAGCTTTTGAATCCACGGTTTTAGGACACGCTGATCTGAAACCGAAAACATGGTTAAGGTATGTTGACGACACGTTCATCGTCTGGCCTCATAGCAAAAGCACCCTTCCAACATTCTTGGATTTTCTTAACAGTCAACACTCTGACATCAAATTCACGATGGAGATTGAAGCAAACGGTTCCCTACCCTTTTTAGATGTATTGGTTACTCGTTTGCAAAATGGTCACTAAGGACACTCTGTGTATAGGAAACCCACGCATACGGATCGATATCTTCATGCCAAATCGCATCATCATTCAGCACAAAAACAATCAGTGATCAGCTCTCTTATTCATCGAGCATTTTCAATTTCCCAACCCGATAATATCAACTAAGAGTTGAAACACGTCAAAACCGCTCTTCTTCAGAATGGATATAGCTCCAGCAACATACAGAAAGTCATAAACAGGCACTGTCATCCACGAATTCCTAAAAAGACACCAGAAGCTAACAGTCATCAAATTACCACCGTTCTCCCCTACATTCACGGCGTTACTGATCATATCGGCAGAATTCTTCGCAAGAAAAACATCAAAACCACTTTCATACCCCTTAACAAAATCTCGCAAATTCTTCTTCTCAGCCAAGGACGTCCGTCATGCTCTCTCCTGTAAAGGCATCTACAAAATTCCCTGCGATTGTGGTTCAGTATACATTGGCGAAACCGGACGCTCAATTCAAACCAGGATCAAAGAGCATCAACGATACGTTAAGACACGGTCTTCAGCGCATTCAGCCTTAGCTGAACATTTCCTCGATACGGGTCACAAAATTTGTTTTGATCAGACATCTGTCGTAAGTAAGTCACAACACTATTTTCCTCGAAAAATAAGGGAAGCGATCGAGATTAAAAAACATCCTCAGAATCTCAATCGCGACGATGGCTACCAACTCTCTAGCATTTGGAAACCGGTCCTTTCCGCTTCAACGGCCAGTGTTCACTGATCCGCATCGCTGCACAGTCGTATGTATATATACTCCTGCAATTCGGTCTTTCCTTGTCAGTAGGTTTTCGCCTCTAGCGTGGTTGACGTCGAGTTACCGTGACCTAGGTGGGTACCAGACCTAGTTAACCTCTTTTGCTCCTGAAGAAGTCGCTTACATTAGTGGCGAAACGTTGAGTTTATTGTATATCTTGTGCATTTTATTTTCTATTTTGTACTGTATATATTTTACTAATCATGACACGGTCAACATCCGGAAACCCTTATTGTAGAGACTCGGGCCGTGGAAGCCTTCGATATCATTTAGGTTTTATATTGCTGAATGAATAAATTCCAAATGTAGGACACCAGTGCTAACTTATCGGTTTCCAAACGCGCATTCCGGATTCTCTTATCATCAAATTTAACGAATCTTCGTATTTCTTCAAAGCGAAATATGGACATTATGACTCGGTATATAGGATTGGCAAATTCACCACAAAACAGTTCTCTCGCAGGAACATCCCAGCTTCTGTCAACTCCCGCATGAATGTGTAAACCACAGAATGCAAGAAATTCATCAACAGTTTCCACTGTTTCCCTTTTGCCCCGTAAACACGTTTGCCCTCTAAATTTGTACAGTTCACAACTTCTTGTACAATAACTGGAGTTACAAATAATTGAAACGCTTCTTTTAGGCTGCAGCCATATGTTTTCTTGCTAGTCCTGGCGCACGCTGAATAATGTTGTGTGGTTGAACTTTATTTTTTGCTGGAGGTTCAAAACTCCAATTCAGACCGCTTGGAGCAATGTAACCACTCGTTGAAGGCCTACCAATATCATTACCATCGTCGTCTGAATTATCGTCACCATGATCAGAACTGGATCCAAAATACTCGTCAGAATTCAAGTCGAAATTTGTTTCTTCTCTGTCAGCATTTTCTACTTCTGACACATCTCTTTCTTCAGAAGGCAGATCATTACATTCAGCTGCCCACTTCGACAGTGTTTCTTCATAGTCGGAGTCACCAAATCCCACGCTTTTCATATACCTTTTTGATGCCACTATCATATATATCTCACAAGTTCACTCAATCCAACTTCTATTCCAACTGAATAATAATCAGCTGTACCTATTTTTAAAGATCCAGTAGTAATGCAGGTTTTAACTTGCACAGACACGCCCATCAGTGCCTGACAACTTCTAACAACTCTCAACCTGTAATAAACAACTCTGTAGATGAAATCAATTCCGTGGTGGCAGTCGTCGGTTTGGAATCACCTAACCTCCAAATGTCGCATGGTGATGTAAATTGTCACTATCGTTACGAAGCTGTTTTTGACATTCCTGTTTTGAATATAAGGTAAGTTCAATGTGTCGATCTGATAGAAGAAGTTCTGGCGTACATGCTCACGCAAAAGTCACTTATTTTATTCGAACAATATCGCTTGGGGCATGTTGTCACAATTTGTAAGGGGCTCGTTGTCACAGTAACAACCAACCCTGTTCTCTTATTGCAGTTTTTGCTTTAACAGTTTTCTAATTCCCTGATTTTGCAGATAGTCAGAGAATACAAACGGAAGACGAACAGAACGGCTCCGCCTACTGATGTGCTAGTCCGTGCCGCCCAGGAAGTTAAAAACAATGATGTTTCTATTAGACAGGCTGCGAAGCAATTTGATGTCAATTACTGAACTTTGGCACGATTTTGCGAAAAGGTGTCTCAGGATGAATTGGCATCAGGGAAAACGGATCGAATTTTTGGATACAAAAAACACAGGCAAGTTTTTTCCACAGCCAAAGAATTAGAACTAGAACATTATCTAAAAAATCGTATTATCTAGATAATTTTTTCACTTGTTAGGTCATTGACCTAACAAGTGGGAAAACATCTAGATAATAAGATAAGTTAAAAGGTCATAAAAATACATATATATTAATTATCTAAAAAAGGCATCAGATATTTATTTTGATCTGACTCCTGCGGAGGTGAGAAAACTAGCTTATGATTATGCAAAGGCCCTTAAAAAGACTATGACACTAACTGGGACAAAAAAGTTAATGGCTGGCCCGGATTGGTTTTCTGCCTTTTTGAAACGGCATTCGAGTTTATCCATCAGAACTCCGCAGGCTGCTAGTTTATCGAGGGCAACTAGTTTTAATAAAACTAATGTTGACAAATTCTTTACTAATCTCGAAAATCTTTTCGGACGATATCATTTTCAATCGGCAGGTATATACAACATGGATGAGACTGGTATTACTACTGTGCATAGGCCAGATCGTATAATTGCCAGAAAAGGGTTTAAACAAATAGGCTCACTGACATCGGCCGAGAGGGGCACGTTGGTAACACTAGCACTAGCTGTGTCTGCTTCGGGCAATACTGTTCCCCCATGTTTCGTATTTCCACGAGTTCACTTTAAAGGACACTTCCTAATAAACTCTCTACCCGGACGTATTGGAGTTGCAAATCCGTCCAGATGGATGAAAGGGGACTATTTTGTGGAATTTATGAGACATTTTGTAAGCAACGTTAAATGTACCAAGGAAAGGCCTGTTCTATTGTTGCTTGATAACCAGGATTCTCATCTTTCAATAGACGGATTAAACTTTCTTAAAGAAAACGGCGTGCATATGCTCTCTTTTCCTCCCCATTGCAGTCATAAATTGCAGCCGTTGGATCGAAGTGTCTTTGGTCCTCTAAAAAAGTTTGTTAATTCTGCATGTGCTTCCTGGATGAAGATGCATCCTGGAAAAACGATCACGATTTATGACGTTCCTGGAGTCGTTAATACAGCTCTGCCACTTGCGACTGTTCCTAATAACATTACGGCCGGATTTGAAGTTTCTGACATTTTTCCATTCAACAAACATATTTTTGACGACCAAGACTTCCTTCCAAATTATGTGACATATAGAGAAAATCGATTTACTGAAGCTGAAAATCACAATGCTTTGACTAACCAAGAAATTATAATTGCTTCATCTGAGAACCTTCCTGCCACAACCCCGACCCCTCAGAGGACTTTAACGCCAGGGCTGAGACCAGCCACTTCATCCCAGACACCTACAGCATCAACATCAGCTAGATCTCCATTGATAACACCCGAAGTTGTTCGTCCATTGCCAAAAGCTGGAGAACGAAAGTCTGGCAAGACACAGCGAAGAAAGAGAAAGTCTGCAATATTAACGGACGCCCCAGTAGAAGATGAAATAGAAGCATTAAAACAACAGAAGCTACTTAAAAATCCAACGTCGAATCTATTTACAAAACAGCTACAAAAGGAAAAAAGACAAATAAATTGCAGCGGAAGAGGAACGAGTCTGACGAAGAGGAAGATACCTGCTGTTTGATGTGCGATGAAAGGTACACCAAATCTACAAGAGACACGTGGATCCAATGCACAAGATGCAAACTGTGGGCCCATGAAAGATGTACAAATCGTGATCCATACTACGTTTGTCGTAATTGTGACTCCGATGACGACGATAATATAATGTAAAAATTAGATGCATTTTTGATATTCTTGGCGTTTATTTTACTCGTGACAACTTATCCGGTGTGCTGTGACAACTTACCCCACCTCGGGGTAAATTGTCACAATTTGCGTGCAACTGCAAAATATTTTTTAATATCTCAGTCGGATAAAATAATGCAATAAATATTTTTTATTACAATAGCTATCCAGCGAGAAAAGCATTCTGGTGATAAACATCCAAATAAGACTAAAAAAAATAAATCGTCAATTTTGTGAGAACTAGCCCCGGTCTCCCCTACCTGGGGAAGGATATCTAGACAGCAAATATATGTGCATGTGTATTTGGAAATGCAACATGGTGAACTTAAACCAATTAATAATTAAATAAATTGTTAGCGACATGCATGTACGTACAAAAAGAAACATTCTGGGTACTACAAAATGTACGTCCACAAGTATATATGTATGTATGTGCATATATGTACCTATCTTCTAGTGTATACATACATACATATATGCATGTAGGTACATTTATACTGGCGTATAAATAATTCACATCCCTGATGTCGACATTAAAAATTCATCTGGAACGTTTTACAATTTTCCCCCACGAATTTAAATGTAAAAAGGTCGGTAATAGTCCCTGTTTAATTTGGTTAATACAGAAATTATTAGATCTTTGTTTGTTGTACTCGGAAAACGGGGCCACCCCTTTTCAACTGAAGAAACTTTTTAATTAGGAAGTTCCACTTAAAAACCCCGGCTATTCATTAAGTCGAGATATGAAATTAAAATAAAGCTTCCCTCGTTTCGACATTACTGAAAATACCGGGCACACATCCAATTTAATAGCTCCGATTTAGCGAACAACCCGCTTCGATCGTAAATAATATACTCAGCGACATTAGAAGTGTTACACCCAAGAGGAGTAGTTCGTTCCTTCAACTTGACTTTTTTGGAATCAAAATGATTATATTTAAAGCACGCCATTGGAGGAGAATTGGAGATAATTTGCGAAATAGTTGAGAAAACGGAAATTCGGCTGGTCATTCTTGTTTAAAAATAGAAATTGTGCATGAAATTTGTCTGAATTGCTTCCAAATTTCAGACTTCCAATTAATGAAGCTGTTTTCAAAATTATGCCAGTCTCAATCCAAGTTAAGTTTCAGGAGAATCAATGAAAACGAAAAGAACAGCACAATGAAAGAGAGAGAGAGAGACTGATAGACAGAGATTTAAGTGATGAGTTTGAAGTGCATTATAGTCTATTTTTAAAGTCTTGAGACGAATTTCTGACAGACCACTTTGACAGTGAATTCTCATTGGTTGAAAGCAAGGCCAAATCACATTGTATCAATCTTGCTTAGATTCTGTCCAATTCTGTCACTTGACATTGTTTACGGTTAAGTCTTGTTGTTGTTTCTATTATTTTTCTGTTATTTCATTATATACTCTACCAGTTCTTTTCAGAGCTTTACAGTAATAGTTACCAAATATACTCGTAAGTAATATATTAGCAATATATCGAAATACATACAATTAAAAGAGTTTTATAGTTGGTCTCCAATATGGATGCACAACCAAGTACAAGTGCCGCTGGTCGTGTACATGTTTGTTCTCCTCCGGAAAAGCGTGAAAAGACGAGTCATTTGCGTAGTACTGAAAAGCAGACCCTTATCAATGCTTACAAGAAAATTATAGCCGATACACCCAATATCAAGAAACTGGACATGATAAAACAAATTTCTGTTATAGTAGGCAAGTAAATTCAATTTATTATATATAATCTATTTCTTACAGAGTATATTTACAGGAATTTCAAGAGCAACGGTATATCGGGTAATTAAAGAGTATAAAGCCTCTGGAAAATGTGCGGATCCTAAAAAGATTACTGGTAGGCCTTCCTTACTGAAATCCTTTGATGAGACTGTGAAAAGTGCTATACGGCAAATAGTTCACAATATGTTTCGACAAAAGGAACCTCCGACATTAGATAAGGTGCTGGTGCAAATAAAAAGTAATGAAGATTTGCCAATCATGAGTCGATCAACATTGTATTTGCTAATGAAGCAGATGAACTTCAAGTAAGGATTATTTATTATATAGAAATACATGTATATAATTGTGCTATGACTTCTAGATACTTAAAAAGGAGCAGAAACAGTATCTTGACTGAAAGAGATGACATTGTAAGATGGAGGCGACAATATCTCAGAGATATGTTACAATATAGAGCCCAGGGCAGACTAATTTTCTATTTGGATGAAACTTGGGTGAATGAGGGTCATACAGTACAGAAAGTGTGGACTGACACAAGTATTCACAGTCGTAGACAAGCCTTTAATGAAGGGCTTACAACGGGATTAAAAAATCCAGCTGGAAAAGGTCGTCGTCTTATTTTGTTACACATTGGAAGTTGTGATGGCTTTGTAAAAGATGGCTTATTACTGTTTGAAGGAAAGAAAACTACTGATTACCATGATGAAATGAATGCTACTGTTTTTGAAGAATGGTTCTCTCGAATATTAAATTATTTACCTGACAATGCTGTTATAGTTATAGATAATGCATCATATCATAGTCGAAAAATTGAAAAGCCACCATCATCGTCATGGAGAAAGGTGGATATTCAAAATTGGCTAACAAGCAAGGAAATACAGTACGATGAGGATATGGTCAGAGCTGAACTGTTACGATTGGTTAATATTCATAAGAGCAATTATAATTTCTATGTAATTGATGAACTGGCAAAATCACAAAATAAAACTGTATTACGATTGCCTCCGTACCACTGCGAACTGAATCCCATCGAGCTTGTTTGGGCCCAAATAAAAAATGAAGTAGCTGCCAAAAACAAAACTTTTAAATTATCCGAAGTGAGACAATTATTACTTGACGCCTTGGGAAATGCAACTGCTACTACTTGGCAAAAGTGCATAAATCATGTTATAAAAGAAGAATCTCGTATGAAAGATCTCGATACAATCATTGATGATGTAATAGAACCATTCATCATTAGAGTTGGAGGGGATAGTGACAGTGAAGAAGGCAGTGATTGTAGTTCGATAGCATCATAATGAATTAGAGATATTTGAATTTATTTCTAATATATGTATATGAGCAGCTTATAAGTGTATGATAAATATTTTTATTACATTTGCATTCCTGTAAATAAATATTTGAATGCAATTTTTGCAGAACCTGTAAATTTACAATATATGTATTATGATTGTATATTTTGTAATCAATAAATGTCGTGTATCTTATCTATCCTCCGTTTACACTTTCTAATATTTATTTAAATTCTTTTCTCTTTATAATTCTGACAATGAATATAAATTTAATATGAGAAAAGAAACTTCAATCTAAGCAGAAGTTTATACTTAATATACATATATCTATGTATGTATCATAAATGCAAACGTTATTTAAATTTTGCCGCGTGAAGTTTGTTTTCAAGATTTTCCTGCATGTGATTTGGGCTTGGGGTATGTTCAGAAATTCGTCTCAAAACTTTAAAAATAGACTATAGCTAACCCAGACTCTGTGCCTAGATTAGATTAGATTGAAGTGGATCATCTAAGCATTGATTACCTTTCCTCTTTACGAACAGCAAAATCTATTGATGAGTAATCTTAAACTTTTAATCCTATTTGGTTTCTAAACTTCCAGCTTCAATGCAAGTGTTATCATAGTTAACACCTAAATGTTCGAAATGCTATTACGGATTGAGTGGGCACTACGCCGAGAATTTCAACCAAAACTGACTTAGATCGTCGAATAATACACGCTCAAATGCGCTAATTAATTACACGCACATATTAGCAATCAGGGAAGCAATTAATATTAACCAATCCCTTATCTAGCATATCTAAAATAACATTCTTTCCCGGAAGAACTGTCGGTGGAAAAAGGAAGCTAAAAAACGAAAACGCAACACTGCTAGCGGCAAAAATGACTATTATAATGTCCAGAACGAATCTGTCAGAAAGTAGCCAAAACAATACAAACCTAATGAATATTATGGCGTTATTTCGAATGACAGGGGGCAGAAATTTATACAAGCCAGGTAATGAGATACAATTTAAGACGAAGCGCACACACAAAAGACCGATAAAAGAATATCGAGCATTTATATGTGAATTTTAGGTATCCCCTAACCTAAAACACACAACTACCTAAGATATGGTCAAGGATTGAAACTAAATCCTCCGATCAATGGCGAATATCAAGTCTGAATCAGGATGCTATACGGGGTGTCAAATGAATAGTGTCGGAAAAATAAACAATATAAAACTAATATCACAAGAAAGGTAAATTCAAAAAAATTATCATATGTATATTAAAATAATTTTTCCTTTAGCCCTTTCATTACGGTATGTATTCTCACTAGATTTGAGTCACTTAAAAATTTTAAATTTCATTTATGGATATGAAAGTGTCAAAAGAACTTTTGTAATTTTTTTGTAGGACTAAGTCCTTGGAAAGGATATGAGAGAAATGGCAGACAGATAGCGATAGTGGCTAGAATACCGTCATTCGATACAAGAAAGTCCGACTCTCCTCTTTTCATTTTCTTTTTTTCAAATTTGGGAACATTCTTGCGATTGCTCATGCATGTCCCCAAACATGGATAGTTGAGTGTATTCAACAGATTATAGCTAGTAAAAAATCTGTCGAAGCAAAGACATACCTCAGGGGACTTGATAGTACTTGCCAATTTTTCGACGGCACGTTCTCCAAGGGCACTATCTACCCCATTAATCTCTGCCTGAATAAATGTTGAAGTCGTATATATAACCGGTAAATGAATCACATCTTTGCCACATCTTTATTCCTCTTTTTATGGGTTTTAGTGGAAGGTATTGCTTCAAGGAAGATCTTCCCTTGAACTTGGTCATAGATTCATCGACTGATTGGTGAGAACTCTCTGTTCTAGATTTTTTTAAAGTTTGTTTCAAACATGATACTACTTCGTCTATATAATACGTTTTTGAAGAATCATTTGGTTTTTTTGAATCGTTGTACTATTACCCTAAAATTTAAAAAGAACCAAAGAAAAAGATATTTAACGTTATTCGAATTACGGGTAATAAAACACTTATTGTGCGATAACGATGGTGGGGATCCCTAAATGTTTAAAACAATAAGTGACCTCGCTAGCTCATACGGTTGGAGGGGGTGGGAGATAACAACCACAGATGATAGATGCCGGCGCCAGGAACCGTTATCTCAAACTTATTATTTTCTCCTAACACGGGATGTTCCAAATCCGTGATCACGGGATCAAGTATCGGTAGGTTACTATGATTACAATAAGGTCAGCCAAAACCAGACGCAATAAAAGTCAACAATTAACAAGAACCGATATATGTATATTGACAAAACAAACGATGGTACAGGTATCAAACAATTTACAAATCAACACAACAACGGGTTGATGTTGGTACGAAATACGAAAAATACATTGCACAAAAAGATTACCGAAGTTACAAAGATATAACGAAAGAACTATCGGTAAAATTGAACATACATTGATTTCAACAAAACAATACAATACAACACAATAATATAAATAACATAAAAACAAACAGTATGACTTAGCTTAACTCCAGACCGGTACGGACACTTCCTATTTCCTTCACATAAATCCCCCGAAGGGTGAAACACAGACGTGCAACTAACCGGTTAAAACATAAATGCTAACACTAGCTCTTTAAACGATACGAGAACACCACACGATACTTCACTTGGATTAACCGGATTTTTGAAGAAGTCGGAATATCAGATTACCGTGGTCTTAGAGCCAAACTTCGTAAGTCAGTTATTTGTTTCTTTCTGAAAATCCCACTTGTAGGGGTCTTGACGGGTAGCTGTTTTCGCGCCACAATTCCTGGGTCGCTAATTGGTTACTTAAGGGCCTTGGTTGTTGATTGGCTGAGACTGGTGGTGAGATGTTATTAGCCAATAGCGTGCAAGATGGTCTGGATGATGTGACAACGACGGTTAACAACTGCGCATGTGTTCTGTTGGTGCACGAGTACTGTCAGCTCCTTTGTTGCCGCGCCGCCGATCCTAAGCCGGATACGCCAACTGCGGGTAGTACGTACTGCGTAGTAAAAGGTTTTCTTTGACGCATATAGCCGACGCGCACCTGCTATACACAAACTGAAATACACACTATACGCGGGTCAAATTGTTAAATTCATACATATATATATGGCTTAAAATTACATAAGAAATATTGTTTGACAGTGATATGATAAGTTGCAAATTTATGAAAATACAGGTGACAAAGTAATACAATTGACATTTAAAATTTCATGAAAATCTAGGTTACGTTTACAAATATGACAAGACTGTTTACAGAATAATACAATATTATTTACAAAATATATGCAGAGCGACGTTCTTTCGTTATAAATATTCTAATTAAATTTTGAACTGTAACAGTACCTAATACATTTTGGAGAGTGTCAATATGCGCCGGTCAAAACACATCAGAACCACATGGTACACGCTGAGAAAATAGATATTTTTAACAAATTGTGAGGTTAGTAGTTGCTGTATTGTTGGTTACATATCCTCCATATGGTAACAATACGGATAAAACGATAAAGCGTATACTTCTGGGACAGGGAGAATCCAACAGAATTTTTTAAAAATTGCTGGATTAAATATGTCCCCCCAGTAACGAAAGGGTTAATAATTACCAAATTTTGTTAAATAAATTTTGTTGAATCTGCGTCTGACACGTGTGTACAAGAAAATATGGGACGCTGCAAAAATTTCTAATAGACACAACAGATATTTTTTATCAAGTTCAATGATATGTAAATAAATGTTTATTGTAGTCTATGGATACATTTGTTTACGCTCTATGAATTGCACATGTGGTCTTTTCACAAATATTCTATTTATAACAAGGTCACACATTTACCACAGATTTTATTCATTTCGACCCGTTTTTTTCGTAGGAATCTGGTGTTTTTGTTTTTTTTTCATTACAGAAACTAGGTGACTACAGAAATAGGGTAAGATTTTATCCTGTTTCTCCGTAGATTAAAATTATGTCCATGTACTCAGTATTCGTATAACTTGCTATAATGTCCACATAAGACGAAGAATGCCTGTGAATGACTCGACGTTCTGCCTGTGTTGCCCATCCATTTATGCGTTGGGCTCGAACAACAGGGCCGGACTGAGATTGAGAATTATTATTTTCTCGTTACTGCCTGGATATAAAGTATTCATTATTTGGAATTTAGGTTTCCATGCCCTTAGATTTAACCTCTTTTATTTTTATAATTTGGTAGACACCCTGTATATAGGGCGCTCGAAAAGAAACGAGATAAAACTACAGTAATCGCAGGAAATTGATGCGTATCAACTAGACACCAGTAAGTATCCTATAATAACAAGGAAATAGACTAAAAGGACTAAACCCTAAGGTAAGTCCCACACAATAAGAGGCTAAATTTAATCGGACAATCTCGATTCGCAGATAATGGTCGACAAAAGAGCAAAGACAACCTTATTGAACACGTAACAGTTTTTGATCTTAAGGACCTGCAACAAAGGATCACTAATATGATCGATGAAATTAATGACATGCTTCGGATCTTAGAAAATGTTATTAATTCCGTTAAAAGAAGAACGTTACACTGTAGAAACGAAGGTGGTGGCACATTTATTGTATATATGTAGAATTAATATTGTTATTCTTTTGATTTGCGCAATAGAATAAATGCTTCCTCGGAGACCCCCACAACAAACTCTAATGAAGAACTTCATAGATCGCGAGCATTGAATTTTTCCAATAAAGAAGCGGTTCTATTGAGAACCAACATATTCACATTAAAAGAAAAGAAATTATGATCAATAAATTTCAGCCATAACTGATTTTATTCACGGTTTACTCTGAAAACTTTTTTTCTGGTTCAGTTAATATAATAAAGAAACATTCCAGCAATTTTCTCTGAAGTAATGAGACATGTTGTATCTAAACAAAAGCACAAACCCCTTCCATTTCCACTGCGTTAATACATAAGTGGAAATATGTGTAGTACCTATATAACGGCATGTTTGTACACGTTCTTGTTATACACGGCTATTTAACGCGGCGAACTCTTCCGAATTTATAACTATAAATATTTGCTCTCTGGTTTTCCGAAAAATCTAATTAAATTTACCCCGAAAACGTTAAGGACGTACCGTCTCCTCTACGCCATGCACTGCGCAATTATTTCACGTTGTAGTACATTCGGCCGTACTAGTAGGGTTATGCCGACACAAAAGGTAATAAAACTTGACGTTAATTAACCAAATGTAACAAAGACCCGATCTTAATGCGGTAATTTCAATTAACAATGTACAATTTGCATAGCAGCTGCCATTGTGAGTTGTTCATTACAATAAACAACCCTTGGCTCAAATCTGACGTTGTGTAAGTATATTCCGTTGTTTATGAGTGAAAAGGAACGGGTTAAGAAGAGAACTCGTTCCGTTTCCGCTGACTTCCTCTCGCTCTAATTTCTCCTATTGTAGTTGTCGTAGTAGATCCCCTCGTACGCAACATTGAGTTCTTTAAATCCGCCCTGTTTATGCAGCTTCGTGTTGGATATATTTTTAATATCCTCCCGACAAACCTAAATCCCGAATATATATAAATTCCTTTTTATTTTGCGATGGAAAGACCTTAAGCCCATCTCTATTATTTGTTTAAAGCTGTTTGAACAAAGTTTGTCAAAACAACAAGCAAATTTTAATCCAATTTAACCGCAATAAATTTAAAATAAACCGTACGGAAAACAGAAAGTACTTAACAGATTAATGAATAAGATAAATAACGTAACGGAATGTTGGTGCACATGGGGTCCGGTTCCTCTACAGGTTAGACGCGGAACCCCGGTACTCGGGAGATTAGAAAACATGCTAATGTACGTCGCGGACGGTCGTAAAAACAAAAGCGTTCCGTCCAAAAATTGTTTAGTTTTGCCGCTCAGCGGCGGTCAATTAAGTAGGAACTCCCAATGGATTCTCTAGCTTTTGTTGGCCGGGCTTAAATAAATACAACTTCCAGAGCGGGAGCGCCAGAAGAACTCGTTATGAGTACTTAGTTACTGCATTCGGTTTATGTGTATTTTAAACGGGAAAGGATCTTATGTAGGATGTCTGGGTTGTAGCAGCCTGCTAGATCAGATTTAATAACTAAATAAGCCAATATGAAAATCCCA
>SMLS01060731.1:0-14272 GCA_004785975.1 Popillia japonica
GTAGTTGCTTCTGAAACAAGCGTTAATAATATATTGTAATCTTTCGCCTATGCAACCATCCTATCAGTTGACAGTTAAATTCACAGATAAAATAATTTACTCTGCAAAGAACCTAATGCTGGCAAACGACGATAATCCAGAAGTTCAAGTATGTATTACAGATTGGAGGAGTACCTACAAACCCTACTGTACTTTAATAAAGCAAAAGTATTATTTTATTTTATATCTCAAAGCACATACTTATGTATGTAACTTGAGATATGTCTCAAATTATGATAAATTGTAATTTGGAAAACACATACAAGGAAGGATGGCTACGCTACATGCAGTCGTAGACGATATTACGTAAATTTACTATGAACAAAATGAAATGTATTTACTATTTTAAATGGCATTAAAATAATATATATATAACAAAATGTTTAAAATAACTATCAGTTTATGAAAAAATATATGGCAATCATGAATAGTATATAAAAGGAATACCGTGAGCTTTTTATCTTTGAATATATAACGTTAATTAGTTTTAAAATGGACAAGTTACATGCAAGTCACTGGACTCTTTGGTAAAACAAATGCAAACCAAATTTATTGCCAGTTGTCAGTTTTGAAAATATTAATAAAAAACTAAGTTTAATGCTAATTTCTGTTTATTACATATTACATGTATACCTACCACAGAAAAAAAAATCGTAAAATGGTACAAGGATAATAACACTGTGGAAATGGAATTAGCAATATTATGTTACGGTGAAGAGAATCATGCGACCTTGGTGCGACACAGAGCGCAATAGTTTAATGTTTCCAAGTTTTCGTATTTAAGACATTAAAAAGAATCAAATACAAACCTTGCAAACTTAGCAATCACTAGCATTTTAAGATGACAAAATAAAAAGAACTAAGTTTTGCGAAAGAAAACATTTTAGAAAAACAGTTTTTACAGGCAAAGCGTCATTTTCTTTGAATGGCACCGTAAATGCACAAACCTATCGGTATGTTCCTACATCTGCAATTCTAATCTTTATTATTCTATTCCTTTCATATTCTAACAGGTACTAGTCACAAACCAACTGTGCAACCAGCATGCATAATCTACTTCACACCTAATATAATGAGAGGGTTAATTTTTGGTCTGGAAGGGCAACACCCTTATCAAGCAGTTCTTTATCAATGTCACGCTTAACACAAATAAGTTTCTGGAAATCCGTCCACGTATTATTTCAGAAATACAAAATTTAAACATGGAAAATGTGTAGCTCCAAAGAGACGGGCCCCGCCACATTCTATCGCTGGTGTCACCCGATTCCTTAATGATATGTTTCTAGATCGCTTGATAGGTGGATTTGGCCCTATCGCTTGGCCACCACGCTCCACCGTGGAACGAAACAATGTTTTGCTGGCCTAAACGAGAAAAAAAATTATTTCTCATGTCACAAACTTCGACGCATACTGTACAGCGCCAGCCGATCAGTACCCAACGATTACAGGCGTGTGTTCTTGCAAATGGGCAACACATCGAGCCTTTCCTGTAATACATTTTCTCCTGTCTCTCAAAAACGTCTTTTTAGGACCAGCAATTTATCACAAATAAAAGAAAAGAACTAAATTTTGTAGTAGCCTTTGCGAAAGAGCTTAAAGCGCCATAACATAATTGCACTATTATTAGATATACAACTTAAATTTTCATTTACCGATCGAAATCTGCTATTAAACACGCCCTGTTTACTCTAACTTCAACATAACATCGATTTTATTATCATGACATTATTAAAAAAAACTTAAAGATACCTCTTTCCTATTGATCGGATATTTTTAAAACGTATGGCCATTGACTTCGTACGATACAATGGTCGAATGTAGTTCAAGGTCGTATTAAAATATGATATTTGGCTTGCATGCGCTTCTACTGAATACGTGTACAGTATGGTGTAAGGGAAATGACACCACGCTTCAATTTCAAAGTATTAAATAATTCGTTTTCATCGTTGTTTTCAGTTATTTTCAACTCTAAATTTTTGATATGGTTTTTTGATTATGTAAGAAGCAATATGGATGAGTTTTCTTGTACAGTTTGACCAAATAAGATTTTTTAGAAATAATTTTTTTTCTCGTTTACGCTTACAAATAGACCCAAGATGTATTATATGTTTTTGTTTCTAAATCGTTGTAGCTATCATCCCTTAAAAGGATGCTTTGTATATCGCGGACACCCTGTATATGTATATATAAGTACGAAGCGCAGGTGTTATTCACAGAAATTCGACTGTATTTATATGTTTCTATTCTGAAAATAGTGTAAAAATGTCACAATTTGTTATTAAAAGAAGAGACTTATGCCTGGCGTTTATTGAGCAAGGCAAACATATATCTACCGTGCGACGATATATTCAAGAAATCTTTAACATTTCTGAAGATCTCCCCAGTGTTCTTACAATAGTTCAAAAAGTCCTACTACCACAATTCAAAACAGTAACAGCAAACAGGTAAAGCTTATAGAATGAAGGAAAGACTTTTAAATTAAAATTACGAGTGGTTAGATGGTGATTTCATTGTAAATATCAAAGCGTTAGATGGATCATCTAAGTCTGGCATACCAGGAGGTCGTCCAAGCAAATCATATATAGATGCGAGTGAGAGGATAAAGAGGAAACGTTCAACAACATTGTTGCAGACGGAAGGGTTACAGCAAATCTGTCATGCGTTCTTGCAGGGATTGCGAGCAGAAAGCAAGAACAGGAAAGCCAATATGATCGAGGTTTTGCTAAATACGTCAAGACAACAAAAGGAAGCAGTTTATAATGTGCTATTTAAAGATGACGGTATGAAAGTTTCTTTAACTAAACAAGAATCATTTGCTTTAATAGCAGATTTAGGGTTGTCGAAATATCAATATAATAGAAGAAGTACGTAATTATGCTACAATAAAAAAGTGTAGGTTGTTTCCGTCTTATTACCACATTCAATCAGCGAAAGCCGAATGTTACCCAGATGCATCAACGATAAATGTAACAGCAACAAGTGCAAGTATAAACTTACAAAGTCTTCTAGATCACACTACCAAAAGAATTTTGGAAACAAAAACAGTAGAACATATCCTAAATTTTGAGGACAACAAACTGATATTACTAAATAAATGGGGTTGTGATGGTTCATCTGGGCAAAGCCAGTATAAACAAATTCTAGCAGGCGAAACCGAAGAAATAACTGACGCAAATTTATTTATTGCTTCTTTCGTACCATTACGTCGAATAGGAGAAAACTCCGGAAAATTATTGTGGGAAAATCCTACGCCTTCTTCGACACGCTTTTGTAGACCAATATCGATTGAATATGCGAAGGAAACATCAGAAAAGACTAGGTGACAAAAAAATATTGATTCGCAAATTGATCGTTTAACATCATTACAGATTAATATTCATGGCAAACAATTTTATATGTAGTATCAGTTATTCCGTGCAATGATTGATGGTAAAGTATACGATACAGATACACCATCTGCATCCACTTGTATAGTATGTCTTGCCAAGCCCAAAGAAATGAATAATTTGGCAACAGTGAGAGTTCGGCGAAATGGAGAAGACACTTACAGATTTGGCCTATCATCCTTGCATGCATGCTTGGATAAGATTTATGGAGTTGGTCCTGCATATATCGTACAATTTATCACTTGCAAAATGGGCTGCTGTAACTGTCGAACAAAAAGCAGCGAAAGAAGCAAAAAGAAAATATGTTCAAGAGCGATCTAGGAATGAAATTGGTATTATAGTAGATAAACCACGACAAGGCAGTGGGAACAGCAACGATGAAAATACGGCTCGAAGATTTTTTTCAAACCCATCTTGCACTGCTGACATCACAGGTGTCGATGAAGAACTCCTTCGAAGATTTTCTATTTTGTTGCAAAGATTAACAAGTGCAAGAGCTGTAGATGCAAGTAAATTTGGAGAATACGCTTATAAAACAGCAGAACTGTATGTTGAAAAATATAAGTGGTATTTTATGCCTGCTTCTGTACATAAAATATTAATTCACGGAGAAGCTATAATACGTTTTGCAGTTTTACCAATAGGTCAACTGTCTGAAAAAGCGCAAGAAGCTAGAAATAAGGACTATAAGAAATATAGATTGCATAATGCGCGCAAATGTTCCAGAATTGCAACTATGCAAGATGTCATCAGTACTCTCTTGTATACCTCGGATCCATATTTGGCATCTATAAGACCAGTACTTTAAAAAAATTAGTTGGAATTACATACAGAAGTTATTAATTTGTTGGTATAAGAAGTATTATTGTATAACTTTATTTGATGTGAACCAATAGAACTTTAATAATTAACTTTATGTATGTAAAATATGTCTTTTTTGTAAATATAGGATTCTACATTCGTTTGTGTCTTATAATTGACAATTGCGAACTATCTTTTATATCATCGCAGAATTAAATACATGTATTTTTTTAATTTTCATTATTTTATCGCTTAGCGATGTCAGTGACGGATAATTTTATAAAAACTTAACTCAAAAACTATTATGCATTATTTACTACAAGTTTCATCATTTTACTACAACGCAAAGTTATTGAGTTTAGGCCAGCAAAACATCGCTTCGTTCCACTGTGCGCTCCACCAAGTTGTCGCCAAATGACTTTTCTTCGGGGTATAATAACATACAAATAGCAAATGTTCAGAATCGCATATTCACTGCGGATAAGAAATACTGCGCAGGCTTTTTATTATCGTTTAGCCTATTGTTTAGAACGTGAAGGTAGTAACTTCCAACAATTTCTCTGAAATGATTTCATTTACCCAATAGTTTACAGTTAGTTGTACATAATTCCAAAGTCAGCATCGCAGAGGTAAAGTGCATTTAGTCATTTTTTGAAATTTGTATTTCTGTATTAAACGCCTTAAGATCTGGTGATTAGGCCAGCATTATAACAAATTATAACCTAAAAATATGATTGCATCTGTTATTTGATTCTAGTGGGATCAAAAACAAGTCATAATTTTCTACTCAATTTTCAACGAAATTAAACGTATTGTATTGTTTAAATGAACTATTTTAATAACGATGTGATAATCTAGTTAATTCATTCAAATTAGTATCTATATGTATTTTTATGACCATAAAGGTAAGATTTATTCAAATAAAATCTTGACGTACTTGAATGTTTATTTTTTCAAAAAGAGACTTGCATTGTACAGTTGTCTACAATGCATTAACTTGTCCATTTTAAAACTGAACATAGGGTAATGTTAACCTTATATGTTCAGGGATAAAACAAATCAAACAACATTTGTCAATACTTTAACAACGGAAATATTTTTCGGTATTAACGTGAATAATTCTACAGCGAATGAAACCAAACATATAATTATAAAAAAATTAAGTTGCAAATATCAGTAAACTCATCATTTTAACTGACACTTACATAATGCACATATCTAGTTTAATTGTTTTTGTCTTTAATTTGATTAATTTCTGTTATTTCCGAAGTTTATAAATACTTTCTAAAGTAACTAGTACTACATCGAATGTACAATATCACAGCTACAGTTAAAACTGAAATAAAAAATTTATCGGTTTTCCGTCATAATTTCCAGAAGGACAACCTGGTAGAAACGTAAAGTGACATCCGAGCGTGGAACCAATAAACTCGCCCATTGCTCTAACTGCTCAACAAATAATTCAAATTGACGCTGTCATCGCTCTAACGATTATTTCATTTTTAGGAGCTATCTCCTCTTTACGTCAACTTTTCACCTACACAGGTGCAAATCGAGTAATACCGCGATGTAGAGAATCTCTATTAATAGAATGTCAGAGCTATGCAAGCTCCTTCATTGTTTTATAAATAAATCGATTTCTGTGGTTGAAATTGTTTTTAATAATTTTCCTCTGCTTACAAATAATATTTTCCGACTGACTAGAATAGATGTTTTATGAACAGTGTATATCTAACGCCTTAATGGAGATAAACTTGTGCTAAATAAAATATTCCAACAGTAAAACTAGTGGATAACAAACATGTATGTCCATGCTGGTGTATATTTATTATTACGAGGACTAGATTTTCACCGCATCAGTGTTGTAATATATCTACAATAACAAATAAAATCGAAGCACAAATTGACAATAATTAAAAAGAACTAACTTGACTTACATCATTAATGTAAATGGCTTCATATGAAGAAAAGGTAGAAGCCATTTTGACATAAGACGGCTTTTGATTCTGGCGTTATGAAACCATCAAGTTTCCGTGACCTTAGAATATCCTTCACTCACCTTTTATTCCTGAATAAAGCCACTTGCATTAGATAGTTAGAAATTACAAGAAACAAAGCGCTAACTGTAAAGTACACACTACCTCCATCAAGCTACTTGGTACACAACAACCCTAAAGTTGAAATTCTCAGTAAGTAATTAACAATCGTAGTACGAGTGCAACCCCTCCAGTATTGCCACACAATTAAACAAAAGCACAGTCTTTTAACCGAACAACGGCTTTTAGCCTTACAAAAAAAGAATAAAAATTGAAAAAGACCCCATAGTTTCGAAACTAAATAGAAACGTTTAACATTGTGCACATATGTACATATGTATGTACATATGTAAGTTGACGAAAATTAAATTATTGCAAAATTTACCGGAAGTATAGAAATATAGACAACAGATTACAGTCTTCTCGACAGTACATAATATCAATTACAAAACTATACAAAAGTCCTGTTTGGCAAACATGGAATTCAAAAAATCTAAAATATAAAAATAATTCTATACAAAAGTAAAATATTATATTCAAATGGGGCTTAAACAGGGCACTAGAGCAATTACAAATTGCTAAGGAGTAATGTTTTCGAGTCACTACACTTTAATACTTATTAAACCAAGAACAAAAACTAAAAACTTGCAAAGCAAACTATATAATAAATTAATGACTTATTAGAGTAAAATTTATAGACGAGAATCTATTGGTTATACACTTTAAAATTAGTTTAAACTGTCTAAGGAAATCGGTCATAATCTCTATCTCTTGTGTTTACATGGCAGTTAAATGATAAGAATTCACTTACTAAATTAAAATAGTTCTTAGTAGCACACATTTTTATTAAATATTTTTACATATTTTGAAAATTGCCAAAATACGAACAGAAAAGAGTCCTTACTTAATATTTTAATTAAATACTTTACTAAATTTTTATTGATATATTAACACAAGAAAGTAAGAGAAAAGAAAACAGTTTACTAAAATCACTGCGCGGCTATATCTAATAATAATTAACTATGTAAATGCAACAAGTACGTGCAATACTGCATACTCTCATTTCGAAGCAACACTTAAACACTTTGACGATTTCACAAACACTCAAAAACATTTAAAATTGATATGCTGGTGCAGTACACATACCTTTTTATTTAACAAACTTAATTCTCGGGCTTTTGATCTACGGTTATGCACTCGTAAAAACAATATTATAAAAGAAAAATTTGTCTAATTTTTTCGTTATATTCTGTTTTTTTTTAGGTATCTTATTTGTTGAAACGAATTCCATTTTCAATATTTTATTATTTTTATTTAATAAGTTACTTGTTTACTACATAAATTGTTTGTTTTTTATTATTAACTTCTCGTCTTCGATAATAATATTTATAATAATTATACATTACAGTTATAATTTAAAAAACACTTAGGACACACTAGGGAAAACCAACAGATCACGGAAAGGACAACAGTGACTACTAAATCAAACTAAGTTAGCTCAAATGCTAAAGGAAAATTATGAGAACGGAACATTAATTACCCCAAATACGTTCACGAAAAAGGTAAGCGACCTAAACCGCAAATGTAGATACGATGGTACTGCCTAAAGGGAACCGACGCATGCCTTACTGGTGGGACTCAGAGATTGAATTCAAGAGAAAGGAATGCAATAGTCTCCGCTGTATATGGACGAGAACAAAAAAGAACAGAGGGGACGTCTCCATACCTTCAGCTAATGAACCGGCATACAAAGAAGCAAAAAGTATGCTAAAACACATGATCTTGAGTGCAAAAAGGCGTCACTGAATAAACATACTAGAAGACCTCGACAACGATATATGGAGGGACAGATACAGAATTGCGACTCCAGAACAGAGAAGCCAAATAATAAGAGACCTGTTCCCAGTTCAAAACGATTGGTTTATAAGGCATATCCAAAAGGTAGTAAATGTCGTACCCTTCACGCAGTCGGAGGTTACTGAGGCACTAGCAAAAATGAAAAGAGGCAAATTACCAGGACCGGATCAGCTTACTACGGAGGCAGTGATGACCATTGCAGAGATCATTCCGGCAGTACTACTCGAGGTGTTCAATCAGCTCCTAAAGAATCAGCAATTTCCGACAGTGTGGAAGGAGGCCATAGTCGTCCTCCTGCCGAAAGGTTCGCCAACAGCAACGCCCCCTGCGTTCAGACTTATCTGCTTGCTTAGTATACTGAGCAAAACATGAACGTTTAATAAACAACAGTCTGAATGAAGAAATTAACAAGTCAGGTGGACTCTCAGAAAAACAGTTTGGTTTCGGCAAAGGCAAATCAACGGTGCATGCCATAAGAGAGGTCCTCAGAATGGTCAAATCGTCCAAGAAAAAATGGGTAGCGATGATAGCATTAGATATCAGAAACGCATTTAACTCGGCATCCTGGAGCCGAATAATTAAAGAGCTCAAGAGAAGGAACATCCCAAGATACCTTATTAATATCGTGGAGGACAGTTTCCATAACAGGCAGATCCTACTCTTCCGCAGGGAATGTCTGGGGTTGAACGCTGGCGTTCCACTGGGTTCGGTTCTGGGGCCGATCCTGTGGAACATACTGTATGACCAAGTCCTATGCCTAGCTCTCGAAGAACGTAGCACGACAGCATACGCAAACGATCTTGCGATACTCATAGAAGCTGAGGACCAAAGGGATCTAGTCTTTAAAGCCAATGAGTCAGTAGAAACCATTGCTAACTGGTTAGAGGAGAACAACTTGCAACTAGCATCTGAAAAAAACCGTAGTGATCATCCTCAAGAGTCCTTACAGGAGCGCAGACGTCAAATTCCTTGTATCGGGGAAAGAGTTCACTCCCCAAACAAGTATAAAATACCTAGGCATAATGTTAGACCACAAATTCAAGTTCGGCATGCAATGTGAAGCAAGTAATAGAGAAGGCTGACGCAACCCTTGTAGCCCTGCTAAAAGTCCTACCTAACATAGCAGGTCCCAGTAGTAAGCGAAGACAGATACTGTATAACACCATAGAATCCCAAATTCTATACGCAATTCCTGCTTGGGCCAAATTTTAAAAAAGCTGCTAGATTATATAACGTTACAACAATAAATAAAGATAGTGTACAAAGAATCGATCAGTTTAAATGATATCTAACAATAGCTTTTAAAAAGCTAAATTTTAATTAAATCTATAATACTAAACATTAAAAAAATCAAAATTAAAATATTCTTCACGACAAATTCAAACCTCTTTTGGGTAATAAAAATTATTCAAGAATATTTCTAACACTGCTATACCAAATGATATAGCTGATTTCTTACCTTTGGATTTTAAATTTGGTGTGCCTGTTAATCTTGAAGTTACTAATCATCTGAAAGATGTTCAAAATATCTATTATCTCGCAAGTTCCTGATAACTCTAAGAATGTAATATGCATTAGCGCTGTCGCTTTAATACTATTACGAATTTCCGTTTTCAGCCTATTGAGATTTTTTTTTGTTTTAATTCGCTTGATTATATTATCTACAAATTCAATTTTAATATTGAAGACTTTAACAATTTGCTGATATAAAAGTATCACTTGTACACTTTCTACGTCCATTATTTTAACGTTATTTCCTTGTACTTTTCCCCACGAAATTTTCTGGTCGTGTTGCAACTATTTTCTTCTTAGACCACTTTAGTATTATCTTATTGTTCCAGACCGTTACAGACTACATTACTTATTAATGAGAAAAAGTAATTTAATTTATGTTTTAAGACAAATTTTTCTAAACTTTTATATTCATCGATAAATACCTATTTGCAATGTTTTCGGTTGCTCTTTGGTTTTCAATAACAGTGATCTAATTACATTCTTTCTATGTCACTTTACATTACTCTGACACGCTCAAATAGGATTTAATATCTATGACAATCCAATCATTCCAACGAATCCGCCGCAACCGCTTGTAGTAAAATGGCAAATTCGTGTCCATTCGTTCTATCTCGAATCTGTTGCGGCGGACAGGCTCTGACTGGACCGACACATCTCTGCTATACACATATAACATAAAAGGAGCTAATCAGAAAATCAATTTCGAGATATGTAGTATGTATCTGTATAACGTATTTCACAGATTACCCCGTTTAAATAGATAAAGATCTCGTTCAACAATACATACGAATTGCACTCAAAAGAAAAATCATACATTCAAATCCTTCCTAATCTCAACGCCCTATTATATTCTTTAGTGTGGTATTTCTTATTGTGTTCGAGAATGCCAGCCTCCAATAATACGAGCGAACAATATACAATAGCCGCTGAAGTCGAAGAGAAGTCAGCTTCGCTTACAGGATGCCTTATGTGCAGACGCGCTAATTGCCCACATTACCCCAGAAACTATTATCAGAAATCTAATTACTGCAATACGCCGGAAATTCTGAGATGACAATTATACTAATTTACACCTATTATATTCGGTCTTAACTATAGTTTGCAGTGATTCAGCATCAAGATAGACTTAATTGGAACGGGCATTCTGTGATTCTCCAACTTCAAGAGCATCTCCTACTCAAACGCGTACGGTCGTCGGATCCAGACGTACTTCCATAGTAAATTCGATAAACTCTTTCCGACTATCTTCTGTGATTATTTCAGATTTAATTAAATTTCAAGTCGAGAATAATGATTTCGAAATGGCGTAATTTTTTTAAAAATTTTTAACAAATGAAAATTTAATAAACCTACAATTTATTAAAACTAAAAACTTTAACATTTAAAACTGAAAACAAACCTAAACTTTAACAGAAAAATAATTATTTAACGTTTAATTTTGCAAAAATACATGTAACAGACACTTATAATATAATTGTATAAATCACCCTGTCACGACAAACACAATAAAATAAGTTAAATATTGAAAGTTAAAATTAATCTACAAACAAAATGTTATTCAATACAAATCCAAAAGGCAAATGTGATTAAGGCAGAGAGAGTGTTCGATAGGGATATTAATGACACATTGCYGACAGAAACCTATCCATTGCCAGTACTTTTTATTATTTTTGCTATTGTAGGGTAATTTCTGAAATTACACCATGAGCGATTATTTTTGTTGGACTGATTATTTAATGTAAGATTTACTAAATTGGCATTTGCAAGAACCATCTCTATTTCTAAGACCACAGCATGTCCACAAGGAGGAGTTACCTCCCCACCCATGTGAAGCTCGACAGTAGACGAACTCCTATTCAACTTGACCAAACTAGGCATATCTTGTCAAGGGTATGCCGGCGACATAGTCATTCATGCAAGGGGAAAGTTTGAGAACACCCTCTGCGACATACTACACAGATGACTTACTACTACGAAAAGGTGGTGCCAATCAGTGGGTCTAAACATAGACTTCTAAGACCACCCCTTATAATATTCATAAGAAAAAGGAAATTATGTCTCAAAACCATAAGAACTGATGGGAAAAACGTAGATTGGAAAAAAGAGGTGAAATATATAGACCTTATCCTAGATAATAAACTTTCGTGGAAGAAGCATGGGCTTGCGGTAACAAACAAAGAAAAAAACTTTACTGATCTGTAGAAACTTCGCAGGAAATAATTGGGGATGTAACCCAAAAGTACTGCTCTGAATGTATACTGCAATATTAAGACCAATGATCACTTATGGAGCAATGGCTTGGAGCAAAAGTATTAACCTGGCCAGTACGAGGCCTAATCTTGTCAAAATGTAAAGATTAGCATATTTATGCATAACTGGCGCAATGGGAGCCTGTCTCACAGCAACTATTGAAGTCGTACTAAACCTTGCTACTCCCCGCCTCTTGGTGGGGAATGATTGGCTAGGCATACGCCTCAGCCTCATAAAGTCGAGGAAACCTGAGACATGCCGGCGAGATGATTTGTCAAGTAAGTTCAGTTTTGTGAAAAGGTTTACCACAACGCTTAGTACGAAGTGAATTGGACAAAGACACCGTTTCGAAACTCAATAGTAACGCCATCAAATGGTACACTGATGCCTCCAAACCGGCAAATCAAACTGGAATAGGGATATAGGGGCCTTGAACCAAATATTCCGCTGCTTAGGGATGTACCGAAGTATCTTCCAGGCGAAAATGCATCCCATTGAAAGATGCGTCCAGTTCAACATCGATAGAAGCTACGAAAAGCAATAGATTATCATAATGCCTGATAGTGAAGCAGCCATGCGAGCAATGTTATCAGCTCCAAAATGATTTGGGAGGGCGTAGACAAACTAAAGGAGGTATGGAAAATCAATACGGTAACCCCTGTTGTGGGATCCGGGACACATCGGAGTGAAAGGGAAGGAAATAAATAATAATCTCGCTAATAGGGGGGGGGGGGCAGAACAGCTTTTGTGGGCCTGAACCTTTTTGCGGGATAAGTAGCACTGTAATACTGGAGAAGCTCAAATGTGAACTAGAGCAGAGAAGATCCAAATACTGTGAGAATCTCCATAGTATGAGGCAAGCTAAAACTCTTCTGGGCACATACAACCAAAAGTTCCTCAGAATTCATTAAGCTCAGCAAACTTAATATTCCTATGTGTAGATTGACAGATATCCTCTCACGCCATCGCAAACTGAACCGACACCTAAGCAAGCTCGGAATAACAAAGGATGCCGAAAGCAGATTTTATGGGTAAGAATCATCCATCCACCTACTCTCAAACTTGGTGCACTGTGCAACTCAGGGGCCTTGCACCTATTAGCACATGAAATTGAAGAGGTAGAACCTAATCTGAGTCTTTCCGACATCCTGCACTTCCTAAAAGGAATCGGACTAATCGACCAGCTGTAAACACGAGTAACACTTGTAAAGCGAGAATGGGGGACACAATAAATCTTTCAGATCGCTGTGTATCATCACCCCAATATCACACATACATACTAATTTGGCTTCGAATATAAAACGACACAGTTACTCCAACATGGGTGACAGACCACTTAGACTGTGAAGGCAATAAAACTGCCGATGGTCTTGCGAGGACAGAGACCCAACTGATCTATTTGTTTTGAGGTCTTATGAAGAGCCAAGAACCATTTTCAACAGTGGGAGACCGATCAAAAAATCTCATACTAGTCCAAAATTTCAAAACTAAAACAAAAAGGTTTATCACTTTTCAGTGTACTATGACTAAATCCTTGCTAGACCTCAACAAAGAAGACCGTTGCCGCATCATAATTTTAATCACTGGCCATGACCTTCTGATGTATCATCTGCAGATTTTGTTCCAAACACGTTTAAATACCAAAACATAATACGTGCGACTGCGTGGCAGGAGCTCCCTATACGCACCATGATCTGGAACAGGTGAACTTAAAACCGACTTCTATCAAATTCCCGATCCACGCACTAGTAATTAATTTACTATTTTAGCTTGAACTACTAATACTTAAGGTGATTTTGCACGGATTTTTCAGAAACAAAAATGAATAGCACAATTTATAGTAAACGCATATTTATTAGTCACATTGAGTTTAAATTAAATAGCGTTTATACGAATTCTTGTATTACTTACATGAATAAATAAAAATAGACATTGTCGTTTAGATTCATTTTCATGATTATTTTCAGAAAATAAACATTTTTATGTAGGAATAAACACAGTCAATTACAAAATTAAGCATAATTTTGATGATTTTTATGGGAAATAAATAAGGTATGTTTTTTTCGGACAATGAAAGTGGACGTTCAATTCACTCTCTAGAATTTGAAAATCCGTCCTTTTCGGTTCAATAACTAGTGCTCGCTTCTTACGCATTTCCGTACTCTTTGTCTCTAGCGTAGTCGCACGTCATTTTACCGTGGTTTTTGACCTACCTCACTTATCTTTTAATTTTGAAGAAGCCACTTATATTAATGGTGGAAAGTCGGGTTTGTAGCTTCTTTGTCTCTATTTATTTATTTGTTCTTGAAGGTTTGTTGCATGTTTTTTGTTTGTATATATGTACATTATATATGTACATATATGTATATTCAACATTGTAGATAAAAA